>JAJONR010000162.1:0-46936 GCA_029582245.1 Solanum etuberosum
AACTAAAGAATTGAGTCCCCATAAACTCAACCCAATGGTCTAAAAATATTTTATGGGAAAAACAACCCCTAAGAACTAAAAGTCATCATACCAAAACTCTAAATAGTAAAGCTGGGGATGCAACCCCCGAAAGTAAGTATAAACTAAAGTCTAAATTTTTGTGTCCGAAAAGATGGACATGAAGATACAGAAGAACCCATAGCCTGAAAGACGAACCTCACTATTGTATTCGAAATCAAGTCTCTTATCTGAGGTCTTGGATCAGCCGTTGGAAGATGCCCCATACTCGATAAGGAAATAGCAGTGTAGTATCAGTACACAAATCACAGTATACTGGTATGATCACACGTCCAGTCCAAGATATGAATATACATAGTTTACCATAAAGCAGTAGCACAGAAAAATACATATACTACAAATATCAACTACATAGACTCTGTGTGTTTGGTATGAAGGAAAATGTCTTTTATGGAAAATGTTTTCCTAGAAAATGTTTTCTTGGAAAACAAGTGGGTTTCTAACTTATTTTTTCATGTTTGGTTGGTGAGTAGAAAATATTTTCTGGAAAATATGTTTTAATGTTTGGTTGGTGAAATTTTTGGCTTGAGACTAGAAAATACTCTTTAGAAAAATAATTCCTGACCTGAAAATCAACACCGATAATTGATCTAGGACCCGACCCTAACACCCGACCTAGGACAAGACCCCAACGACCGTTCAAAAATTCGGCCCTCAGATCTGATTCAAACTTCCGACCCTGAAATATTTTTCAAAAAGAAGTTTTTTTAATTTTAAAAAATTTGATGGGGTGGAGGGGGGGGGAGGGGCGTAAAAAATGAAATTTTCAAAATTTGAAATATTTTCAAAAATAATTTTTTTTCAAAAATAATTACTTTTTTATGGTAAAGATAAGATTCAATATCAGAGCAGTAGCACAGAAAATTTACCATAAAGCAGTAGCACAGAAAAATAATTACAAAAATTTTCAATATCAAAGCAGAAAAAATGTGAGGTGTAATACATAATTGACAAGGAACCACTTGGTGCAAATATTTTTAGCGATTCTGGCTTTGGTGGAGATGAACCGCACTTCGTGCATCTTCTCTTGAAACTACGACTTTGGCGATGAACTACACTCTGTATATTTTATTTCGCAGTAGCGGCTTTAATAACAAACTACACTTAGTGCATCTTCTACTACAATCACATCTTTGATGGTGAACCCACATGAGGCATTTTCTTTTGCAGTTGCGACTTTAACGACGAACCATATTTAGTGCATCTTTTTTTGCAGTTGCGACTTTGATGACGAACCACACATGATGCATCTTCTTTTGTAGTTGTGACTTTAATGACGAACCACACTTGGTGCATCTTCTTTTATAATTGCGGCTTTAGCGACGAACCACACTTAGTGCATCTTCTTCTACAATCGCAACTTTAATGATGAACCACGCATGAAACATCTTCTTTTTTCAGTTGTAGCTTTGACAACGAACCATATTTAGTGCATCTTCTTTTGCAGATGCGGCTTTGATGAAGATCCACACATGATGCTTTTTTTTTTGTAGTTGCGACTTTGATGACGAACCACACTTGGTGCATCTTCTTTTGTAATTGTGGCTTTGGCGATGAACCACACTTAGTGCATTTTCTTCTACAATCACGGATTTGATGATAAACCATACATGAAGCATCTTCTTTTGCAGTTGCGGCTTTGACAACGAAACACATTTAATGCATCTTCTTTTACAGATGCAGCTTTGATGAGGAACCACACATGATGCATATTCTTTTGTAGTTGAAGCTTGGCAACGAATCACACTTTGTGCCTCTTCCTCTGTAGTGTTGGCTTTGGCGAGAAAGAGATTTTTCCACAATTTGTCCTAGTTCTGTAGAGGAACTACTTTTCACATGATCAACTCCTTAAATCAAACTTTAAAATATACCCCCATGTCAAAGATAAAGGCTCGCTTATGGCTGCAATGATCCATAAAAATATTTGAAGGGATGATGTTTGATGAAGAGGTGATGCAAACTTTATAAAGACATCTAAGACGAGTTGACAAATTACTTCTTGACGTTTGATTTTTTTTTTCTACTCAAACTTTTTGTATAGGATGATATGTCTATTTTTTTAAACCTTCCAAACAGGCGGGGTGTTACAAGAGACATTATTTAACTCAAACTTGTTTAAAGACATTCTTAACCCATAACTTTAGTCTAATTCTTTGATATTATGCAACCTTCTTCTCCCGATGTGATACACCAAGTCTTATAAACCAGATACACTCATGCCATTGCTACGTATATTATGCGAAAGAACCACGGGGTCTCACAATTATTTTTCTTAATAGGTATGGCAATTTAAAAGTGGACAAGTAATTAGGGACTGAGTGAGTATAATGGAATCAATATCCAATGTATAAATTGTAATTAAATAACGGGCAAAAGTCTACTGAAAGTGAAAAAAAATAAGATTAGACCAAAAAGCAACACATAAAATGTGCAATAAGGAAAATTTAAAGCGGAGTACTAATTATTGAGTCATTCATTCACATTAACGCATAAATATAAAGAAAAAAAAAGATAAATGTAATTTTGACAAAAGAAATATGCCCTATCACCTATGAATTGATATACAACTTTATATAATACTCATTTTTTTATTTGCCTGAGTTTGTTAGTATTTATATACTGATTATTCATATCATAGTTTTTTTTTAATTTTGATAAATATTAATAAAAAGAATTCTAAAAAATAAAATAGCATTCTTGCAAAATAAACTGCAAAAGAAAATTATTAGGGAAAAAACTATTAGTAGAAATTAAATGAAAACATATTCCCAAAGGAAAAAAAATCAAGAACAATATTTCAAATAAATTATGTGTGTTTCCTCGCTCAAAAGATTTGTAATTTTATATTTATTAGTAGAATTTTTTTTGTGCATTTTATATTGGGGGAAACTAAGTAAATACCTCATAGAAGCAAAATAATTAAAAACATATATCCTTTTACATTCATACCTCACCAAATAATTACACTATACACCCCAACTAATTTCACTTAACTGATACTAAATAAATATCATATACTGTATTGGTATCATTAAGGATGATAATTTCATTTAATTGATACTAAATAAGTATATATATATATATATATATATATATATATATACTGTATTGGTATCATTAAAGTTTCTTGTTCAGAAATTAATCATTAATCAATGATACTATAAGAGTATATATATACTCTTATACTCTTATAGTATCATTGACAAATGAATAATTTCTGAACAAGAAACCTTAATGATACCACAACAATATGCATACACTTTTATAGTATCATTGACTAATGAGTAATTTCAGAACAGGAAATCTTTATGATACCACAACAATATACATATACTCTTATAGTATCATTGACTAATGAGTAATTTCTGAACAACAAACCTTAATAATACCACAATAATATACTTATATTCTTATAGTATCATTGACTAATGAGTAATTTCTGAACAAGAAACCTTAATGATACCAATACAATATATATATATATATATATATATATATATATATATACTGATTTAGTATCAGTTATGTGAAATTATGAGTCTTAATGATACCAACACAGTATATGATACTGATTTAGTATCAGTTAAGCGAAAATTATCAGCCTTAATGAATGAGGGATATGGGCTATAATTTTTTTAAGAGAATGAGTATTTCTTAAATTAATTTGGATTAGGGTATGAATATGTAATTATTTTAAAATTTATGGTCCATTTTTGTAGTTTTTCCTTTATATTGAACAAAAAGAAAAGCCCAAAATAAGGAATTAACTTTTCGAAGAAAAAAGGCAAAGAACAGAATGTTAATTATGCCTTGGTATAGAAAAGGAGCTTTCATGCTTGTGAAGCCCATTAAATCTGCACCACTTAAGCTTTATCTCAGCAAGACAACAACACCGCTTCAAACATATTATTATTTGTTAATACGTCATTGAGTTAAACACAAGCATTTTAAAATTATGTTATTGGCTACGAAATTTACAGGTTGTTTTGGATCCCTTATGTCTATTCTGTTTTAGTTCTTAAAATTTATATTTTAAGACATAATTTTAATTGGAGTTCTTATTGGCTACATAAGAGACATGTAAACCTGTTATTGGCTGCAAAATTTACAAAACACATTTTTATTATAGAATTTGTAACTATTTTTAGATTTTCAATTTCCAATAGATTTTTTTAAAAATACCTATCGACCATGGTGCAACTCCAGAACACCATAAAAATTGACAGAATACATTGGATGAGCCGACAGTGCACTTCCTTCTTATATTGCAGATGATGACTTTTGGGCTTTCTAGTTGATAAATGACATCATTTATGAGTCTTTTCAATTTATAGGTAATCGTGCAGTATTTAATTTTTAGACATTTTATATTAAAATAGATAGAAAAAAATAGAATAAAATGTCAAAAAAAAAGGAGAAAAAGGATAAATGTGAATGTTGACCTTAGAAGCATACTACATCAGCATCCTTATATTCTCTTATATATATATATATAGAGAGAGAGAGAGAGATTCTCCGACTATGTGGTTTAGAGTGAATGTGTTACTCATTACGATTCGGATCGTGACAATTAGTGTATTATTTTTTTCGTGCACTAGTTTTCTTAACACTTTTAATTTTTTCTTAAAAACATCTAAATTATCATCAATATCAAAGTGACAATTTTAAGGAATATTCATGATTAATATACTATATGTTTTTAAAATTTTCTTCATTGAATAATCTCAATTTTTTACTGCTAAAATATTGAACTGTTAAACTCTTTGAAAAAGAAATTTAAAAAAATATATATGTAATATTTTAAGAGAAGAAAATATGTAATATTATGAGAGAAAGAAAAAGAAAGATTGTGACTTCTTGACAAAAAAAAAAGATCATGGCTTGAACAAAAATTTAGTGTTTCTAAAGAAGAATAATACACACTATTTTTTAGATCTTTGACCTATAAATTTGAGTATCTTTGTAAACAATGTAATCTCAAGGGTTATTCATGACAGGCTGGACCTAGTGCTACCCAGATTGATTTCCTTTAATAAGTCAGGTTTTGTGAGAGATATTATTGAAAATATTTTACTTACTCAGAAAATTACTTCTGACATCACAAAAAAAGAGAAAATCAACCAATCTTATCATCAAGCTTGACATGAAAATAGTTTGTGATAGAGTATCATAATTGTATTTGATGAAAGTATTAAGAAATACGAGTTTTTCAAAGGTGCTTGTTGATATCATTTGGAGAATAATTGCAAAAATTGATATTCAATATTGGTAAATGGATAGACTCATGGTTTCTTTCACTCCACTAGAGGGGTCAAATACGAGAATCCACTTTCTCCATCTTTATTTATCTTGAGTGTGGAAGTCTTAACCAGAGCGTTGAATGCTTTATTTGAAGAAAATCAATATGTTAGATATGGTCTGGCTAAATAGAGTGCTAATTTGAATCATTTAACTTATGCTGATGATACTATCATTTTTGCAGCAGCACATAAGATATCTCTAAAGAAAATTATAAAAGTCTTGGGTAGATATGAAAAACAGTCTGGTCAATAAGAGTTGAGATATGGACAGAATGCAACAATATTTGCCTGCAAGAATAGTTGAGCATATTGAAATGCAAGAGAGAAATTTCATCTCCTATAATTTGTCTGATAGACCAAGATGGTTACTCAACAATACAGAAAAGTTCAAAATTAACTTTTCTTAGGATTTGGTAAGAAACAAGACGAAAGTGAATGTCCATTATAACCTAATTTGGGTGAGGATGTTTTCTTTTAAATTTGGTTTCTTAGCTTGGAGGATTTGGGGAAAATTGTTACATGTGGCTACTACTATTGCTAATTGGGATAAGTCTGATGATTTTAATTGTTTGTTTTGTGCAGTATTTTTGCCCCAAACATCTGTATAATATCTTTTACTACTGGTGAAATGACCAAAGAAGTATGGAGTTATTTTACAAGTGCTGCTTCAAGGTTCTTTCATCCAGATTAAGAAAACTGTAATAAAAGTTGAGAGATGTACATGATAACGAGGCGTTTAAAAATGTCATGGTTGTTGTCCCTATCATTATTCTTTGATTTCTATGGAAAAGAAGAAATATCATTTTGCATGGTGGATTATAAGATTATGAGAAAATTATTTTTTATGCTGCTGATACTATTTATAAGTTTTTTTGTACCAGATATTCTTGTTTCCAAGAGATATCTTGAAAGTGGCCTCATATTGTGGAAATTTTAGAAAAATAGAAACCCAATTTAGTTATAAGATGGTAAGGTGGTTGCACTCTCCTCCTGATTGGTACAAGTGTAATACATATAGGGCATCAAAGGTAATCTTTACTGTAGTTCAGCTAATTTTTGTGTGAGAAACAATGACGGTGATATTTTAGGAGTAAAAGAGGATAAGTTTACCGATTTCAATCAACCTTATGGTAGAAGCAATGACTATAAGAGAGGAAAATTACTAATGCATTCAAAGAAATTTATTATCTCTAATAGTAGAAATCGATTCTCTTTCGGTGACAAATTTTATTGAAGGGACTTGGGAGGTCCATTGGAGTGTGGTCAAGGAGGTTGAAGCAATTAACGGGATCAGGGAAAATGTTCCTATCCAGTTGAAACACACTCCGAGGAAAGACAACACTCTGACAGACTTTTTTCTAACTTAGTTGTTAATTTGTTGGTACCTATTTGGTGGAAAATTTTCAGGAGCTTCCTAATGAAACAAAGATAATTATTAACATGGACACGTGGAGTATGCCTAATTTTAGCCTTATCAGCATCTCAACAGTTAGTTTGGTACTTTGATTATCAAGCATTATGTTTGCTCATACAGGAAACTAGTAAGAGGTAATTTTACTCTAATGTAGTGCATAAAATAATTTTATATGGTCTGTCTATCATGCCACCTGGTGAGAATTCAAGGTGTACAACGATAACTGATGATACACCCAAATAACACCTTCAAAGGAAGTATAAAACGGTCGTTGTCCAAATAAAGAACCTAACAAAGATTAGAATTGATCCCACGAGGAATGAAGTTTAGACTTAACTGTTTGTTAGTGCTTTTAGTCAAGTTATTTCCGTAAGGGGGGAGTTTTGTAGAGCAATAATTAATGGCAATGATTGTAAGTAACAAATATCAAAGTAAGCAGGATTTATGTTTGCAAGAATCAATAGAAGATGAAACTAGGGTGTTTGTGTTCCTCACGAATCCTTAACTTGGTAAACCTTGTAGTAGTAACCTTGTTTAGTGTCTAGCATGCACGATCAGTAAGTTAGATATCACATAAGTGGATGGTCACCTAAATAAGTGAATTTCACCACGCAACTTGGTCAGTCTATGGGTGTATGATTTACTAACCCTTACCCTTGAGAATCATTGTTGGTCCCCAAGCGAACCCTTGGCTTGGCTGACTATGACACATATGAATCAATAGAATATGATGAAGCTTTAATAGATTTAAAATATTTAAAGAACATTTAAAACAACGTCTGAAAATACTTAATAGAAATAGTAAGTGTTTAATAAAACATCTGAGAAAATACTAGAAACTGTCTAACTCTACCTGTCTATGAAGCATCCAATATCTAAAGATTGGTATCGGGACAAGACCCACGATACCTTAAAACCCTACTATTATAGAGCAATAAAGAATTCACTAGAAGGTGATGAGTAGATGAAGAGATCTCAATAGAACGCTTGTTGATGATCCTAAATACCTGAATCTTCATCATAAAAAGATGCAGATCGAATGACATCAATACATTGAATGTACAAGTATGTAATATGGCTAAATAAATGAATAATTGATCTGTTGGACTGAAAGCAACACGACTGAATCAATACATGAATATGAAGTGAAAACCATTTAAGCTTTATAATAAGATGTGCAATAAAAGCAATATGAAAATAATATACTTTACTCTGTGGGGATTTTCACTAATCGATAACCATCACTATGAGCTTAGTGATGATACAACGTTTCACCCACGTTGCAAGGTCCATCCTATACTTTTCAAGGGTATAGGATACTAACTATAACTGTGGATCCATCTATTAAGCCTTCTTGAGGCAGTGAGGAGTCACCCGAAATGTTGGTAAGATGCTATCCTATGATTGCTACGTAGTTTTATGAGACTTTGAGTTAAAAAAAGACTCTTACCCAATTCAATACTCGATACTACTCCCAAAATAATGAATATCAATTATGCCCAATCACCATTTACATAGAAAGAAACTATTACTTCATTTTCACTTTTCTTTAGTGAAGTATGTTTCAGGAAATCAATCATACTATTTCTCTTTCTCAACTGTCAAATAGTACATATGGAACCATTTGATTCTTTCTTTAAAAACTCTTTTCGAAAAACGCATTTAAAATGTATACTTATGGACTTACCTATCAAGTTCAAAATTAATGTATAAGAACTCTCATATACCTTTGTAATAACTTTTGGAACCACTTGTGTACCCTTAAACTCTTCTCAAAAGATACTTTAAAATACTCTTGAACTCACTTTAAATTCCAAAATCAATGCACAAAGACTTTAAATAAAAAATCTCATAAACTAGGGTTCATGTGAAATATAGCATGAACAACAAATCAAGGATATAAATATATACAATATCAATATCTCATAATTAGGAAATCAAACTTGGAATAAGAGCACAATTCGAATTCAGGAAAAATTATGAAACTTTGAGTAGAACACTGGATTTAACTCTTACTGACTGAATTTGAATGTAGGGCGTGAGGACAAACTAGTTCATCACTATGAGTAGCCTTACATAATTGAAAAAATATGGTTCTTGAATAATCTTGAAGAAGAACTTGTTTGGAAGCCTTGAAACCATAACTTCTGTCTTTCTTGCGGTTTTCTTTTTGAGTTGGGGGAGTTGAGAGCGTAAAATAAAAGAAAATTGAGTACTTGATGGGGTATATTCCTCTAATTGAAGTTAAAAGGTCATGACTTTGGGTTTTATAAAATTTGGAAAAGACAGAAGAAACCCCATTTAAAACCTATCAAAAACCTTCCATGAGGTCATCTACGGACCGTAGATCCTATCAGTGGAATTCATATTGAAATTTTAAGGATGAAAAGTTCATTTTATGATCCCAAACTACGGTCCGTACAAGTTTTTATGATCCATAGATGGGTCTTAAGGAATTGGACCCAAACGTTGACTTCTAGAACATTTTTCCACCAGTTGATAGTTAACTATGACCCGTAGAAGGGGATTTGTAGTCAATGACTCTGAAAACTCTAATGTGGCAGTCTCTAGTAAAACAGTCATAAATTTTTACTACAAACTCGAAATGTGGCTTACTAGGTGTCGTTGGAAAGAACACTCATGATACTTAATTGGATAGGTCATGGACACCTAATTCATTATGTGCTGAGATATATGATCATTTTATGTTGACCTAAGTAGAATCTTATATCAAAACTTAATTGATACAGAAGTTTTCAACTCAACTTTGTTCTAGGGGATTCTAGTGACCTTAATTCATATCTAAATTCATTCCTACACTAAGGAATTGATCTTAACACCTAAAACCAATTTGAGAATTATCCAACAAAACCTTTTTTGCAAATGAAGAATGGTTCAGGTCTTAGCTTAGAATTTTTTGGGGTGCTAGCACCAAGTCCGTCAACATCCAACTTCAAGTTGGTTCCCATAGGAATATCAATTGGCTTGGCATCCATCATATGAAATTTCTTCAACAGTTCCTTATGTATTTCTCTTGACAAATGGAATTTCCTTTGTGGGTCTACTTAATCTGCAATCCCAAGAAGAAACTTTTCTCACCCATTATACTCATTTCAAATTCACTCCCTATAAACGCTACAAACTTTTCACACAAGGGCTTAGAAGTTGCTCCAAAAAATGATGTCATCAACATATACTTGAATGATCAATAATTATTTTCCTTCTGACTTCAAGAAGAGATAATTATCAATTTATCCTCTTTTGGAACCATTTTCCAGATGAAATATGGAAATCCTTTCATACCATGCTCTAGGAGCCTGTTTCAGTGCATAAAGATCTTTGTACAACTTGAGCACATGATTAGGATGATCATTATCCTCAAAGTTTGGTGGTCGTTTCACATAACTTCCTCCTTCAGGTACCCATTCAGAAAGGAACCCTTTACAACCATCTAAAACAGTTTAAAGCCCATGAAGGCTCCGAAAGCAATGAGCATCTTGATGGCCTCCATTCTTGCCAAGGGGAAAATGTCTCACCGTAATCAATATCTTCTTCCTAATTATACCCTTGAACCACTAGTCTAGACTTGTTCCTTGTGATCACCCCAAGCTCATCAAGTTTGTTTCTATAGACCCACCGGTCCCTATGTTGGTTCTGTTGACGGGTCGGGGAACCAAGTGACATATCTTTCTCTTTTAAAACTGATGCAATTCCTCTTGCATAGAATTCACCCAATAAACATCTTTCAATGCTTCCTTGATATTTCTGGGCTCAATAGATGATATGAATGTTGTATTCCTTGTAAGCTGCTGAGTTTGATCTGCTTCCATATTTTTGCCTTCAAAATCTACAAATCAAACTTAACTGTATCATCTTGTTTAGCACTGTCTAGCAAACCACGTCCCTCATCAGGCTCATCATCTTCATCAGCTTTTTTGGGATTGCTTATTTCCTGAGGAGGGTGTTCTTCAGTAGGTTCATCATTCAGATTGTCCTATGAATCTAAAGTAGCTCTTCTATCTCAGAATTCTCTTTGTTATGCAAATCCTCAATTCCTCCGGACTTATCAAAAATCACATAGACACTTTCTTCAATGCAGAATGTCCTTTTGTTATACACATGATAAGCCTTGTCGGAAATAGAATATCCCACAAATACTCCTTCATCACTCTTGGGATCAAACTTCCCTAGATCATCCTTCCCATTGTTCAAAACAAAGCATTTGCATCAGAGAGACCTTAGGTAACTCAGTTTAGGCTTTTTATTATTCAGTAGCTCATAAGGAGTTTTGCTTAGGATGGACCTGATTAGACACTGGTTGGTCACATAGCATGCAGTATCCACAACTTCAGCCCATAAGTTCTTTGGAAGATCAAAATAAATCAACATAGTCCTGGCAATATCAACTAGGGTTATGTTCTTCCTTTCAACTACACGTTTGCTAAGGTGTTTTTGGAGTTGAAAAGTTGTGATGAATTTGATGTTCATCACAGAAGCTTTCAACCTTTGCATTTCCAAACTTTAGTGCCATGACCTGACCTGATCCTTACAATCCTGCAGTTCAACTTCATCTGGATCATCTTGGCAAATATCATCAACACATCATAGATTTCATCTTTGGAATTCAGAAACATAGTCCAGGTGAACCTTGAGAAGTCGTCCACTATCACAAATATGTACTTCTTTCCTTCTTTGCTTTGGATCTTCACCAGACCACACAAATATATATATGGAGTTGCTCAAGAGGTCTAGTGGTGCTCACTTTCTTCTTCAGGTTAAATAATGATTTGATTTATTTTCCTTTAACATAAGCATCACAAACTTTGTCTTCTGAAAATTTTATCTTCCGACCTCTGAGGTGGTCCGTCAAGTTAGCAGACAACAGACCACAACCAGGTCCTTTGACACAAGATTGTTCAGAAGAGAAACACTCACATGACCCAGTCTCATGTGTCATAAATCAACATTCTCACTTGAGCACTGAGTCAAGTGAGGCAGTATCCAGATTAACAATATACATGTTTTTGAACCTTTTTTCTATCAAGATCACTTCCCGAAAAATCAAATTGTGACCACACATTTATCAGATAAGAACTTAACTTCATTCCCTTTATCACATATTTGTAAAACACTTAGAAGAATGTACTTCATCCCATTGATATAATACACATCTTCAATAGAGTTTTCCACAGATTTTCCTATCATACCTACACCAAGAACATACCCTTTCTTGCCATTACCAAAAGAGACACCTCCACCTTGAAGTACCTTGAGACAGAGGAAGTTTTCAATTTTCCTATGCTGCTACCTCTCCTCACCCGCATGACAAATCATTTGTTAGGCTAGGGAACCCTCTTGAGTCGGGGTTCCTAGTAAGCAGATAAAGGAGTCATAAGAAAATAATTTGTCTAGTAAGGTAGTTTGAAAAACTTTCTTCATGTTTTTTTTGAAAGAGGAAAATATTTCTTAAGATGGTTATTTCGACCACAATGCAAACATAGAAAATTATCAGCAACAAAAATATATTTGTTGTGAGGATTGTATGTGGGATCTATTTTTACACAACCCAAGCCCTTTCCACCGTTGTGTGACTTGTTAAATCTGTAAGATGTTAAGAGGAAGTGGTTCTTTGAAGGATTTATTCCATTCCTCTTTTACATGAACCATGTCCCTGTCCAACAAAGTATTTATTTCTAAGGCCAATTTCATCTTCATTTCAGCAGTACGCAACTTATGTTCAAGTTCAAGCTACAAAATGTTGGCCTCACTTTTTACTTTTGAAACACCTGTTGTCACCCCTTTTATCTTTTCCTTCAGTTCTAGATTTTCAGCTTCTAAAACAACCATTTATTCTTTCATATCAGATATTTGAGTGACTAAAGCAAATTTTCCATCTTGAAAGATGTCTAGGTTATTTTTCAAGAGACCCTTCTTAGTGGTTAGCTCACTAATTGAATAAATTGGTACGACAACTAGCTTTCTCTATTTAGTAATGGAAAAAATATTCTTGATCTTCTTTTGTTATGAGCATGGAAGCATCCTCAGGGTGTTTAGAGTGATCTAAATCACTTGAGGTAGTTCCCCAGACAACAAGGACTTTCTTTACCATTTAATCAGTAGTTGCTCTTCTGCTAGTCTTGTCAACAACCTGGTCTCTTCTTTTATTCTCCTCTCCTCTAAACTTGACATATTCTTTGTGCTCACCCTTGTGCATAAGGAAGTATCTAATGAAGTGCCCTGGTTTACAACACTTGTGGTACAAGTCATTTGCATTAGCAGCCTTGTCAGGGTTTCTTTTATTCATGAAGCCTCCATGTTTTCTCACGATTTTTTGGAATCTACAAGTGAGATAGGCCATGTACTCATCTATTAAAGGGATTTCACTTTGTGACACCTTGAGAGCTAGTGATTAATCCCTTTTTGCTTTTGTCTTTGAGGGGTCTTGATACCTGTGCATCTCATGGGTTTGAAGATTCCCAATCAATGCATCCATCGTAAGTACCTTTAGGTCCTTGGCTTTAGTAATCGCATCAAATTTACTAGCCCAAGACTTAGGAATAATTCTCTACACCTTCTTGATTTGTTTACTTGCAGTAATGGTTTCTCCCAAGCACCTAAGCTCATTTGTAATGTCGGGGAACCTAGTGTGAATTTCGTGGATAGATTCACCTTCTCTATCACGCCCCGAGCCTACACCCTAGATGTGGCCGGCACTCGAAAACCATTGTTGGCCCCAAGCGAACCCTTGGCCTGGCTCAACTCTCGGTGGAAGGCTTACTCACAATAAATGAACTTTGAAAGTAAAGTTTTAACTCAATGTCTCAAAATAGATACTCAAAATATTTTATGTAAAACATTCACTAGCCAAAAGAGGCAACTCAAGTCTTTAAACATTAAACACTAGAAATGAAAAGACTCATGAACTACTACTGTCTATCTATCTATGAAGCCTCTAATACTATGAGGGATGTCGGGACAAGACCCCCGATCATCCTAACAAAACTGAAATAGATGAAAATAAATAAGGGATCCTTCGGAAGCAAGGAGGCTCACCAAACAACTCTGGACCTGCAAATGGTATCAACGAAACGCCTGCTGATAAACCTGATCTCCTATGTCTACATCATGAAACGATGCAGGACAAATGGCATCAGTACATTGAATGTAAGAGCATGTTAGGGGAAATACTGAACATAACATAAAAGCTTGAACTTGGAAAGAAGGAAACATACTCACCTCAACTCTACTCAACTCAACTTCAACTCAATGCAGTATAAAAATAACAATAAAAATGCAGTTTATATAAAGCATTTAAAACAATAGATAACAACTCAATGTATTTAAAAATACAATAATAACTCAGTTTTTATGTAAAGATACAAAATAACTCAATTTGGGAGATTCTCTAACCGACAACCATCACTATGAGCTATGTGATGATACAACGTCTCGCCCACGCTGTCAGAATTGTCCTATACTTTTCCGGAGTATAAGACATCCTCAACTAAGTGCATCCACTAAGCTATGCTTAAAAAGCAATAAGGAATCATCTAAAAAATATGACCCTTTCTACCCACATTGGCTACATGGTTTATGAGGACTTTGAGTTATATGAACTCGTCCCCATATCGGTGCTCAATACTACTCCCAAAAATATACTCAGCTCATATGCTTAAAAATATTTCCTCATCCTCAAACTCATTTGGAAATCGATGTTTCCCCTCATTTTAAATGTAAAGCCATTTACTCTTAGGAATATTTAGTTTCCATATATTCATTTTAAAAAAATGAAACTCAACTCTCCTCATCCTCAAACTCAAGTACTCAAGTCTTTAAACAAGTTTTAAAAGACTTCTCAAAATGACTCGAAAGAACTCTCAAGACTTTACTCTTAACTCTACCTTAAATTTGAATTATGAATTCAAGGGTTATGATTCATGTTATGAAGGATCTCTCTATGTTTAGATGTAGTTTAGAGTAGTTAGAATAAGAAAGGGGTTAAGGTACACCATAAAGGAACTCAGACGGGTCAAACAACGGAAACAGGATGGGGGCAGGAGACCCTGGCGCACTGAGTGGAGCAGGGCGCCAGCCCTAAACTTCAGAGGATGGTTTGGGGCGCACTGAGTGGCGCGACACCCCACCCCCTGCCCAGATTTCTGACTAGTTTTCTTGCTTTGATTTCGTGTCTAACTCCCTAGAATCAAATGATTTTCCTAAAACTCTTTTGGATTCTTAGACCCAACATAATTACAACAAAATCCACTCTAAATCACTCAAGAACAATACTCAAACACAAGATCCTCCTCGCAATAACTCAACAAAACCTCATACTTATAGAATAGATCACAAACTTCAAGAAACTCATCAAGAACTCAAATATACTCAATCTTATGGACGAAATTCGAAAAAGCAACTTATGATTGGTGTGTGGGTGAATGAACCCATCACTATGAAAACTTACATATCTTCTGAGGGATCAACCCTTGGCGAAATTCCTCGACAAATCTCAAGAACCTTGACGAATGCCTTGAACTTTTCTTCTTTTTTCCTCTTGAACTCTTCTCAAAGCCCTAAGCATATTTGGAATTATGAAAATTGTCCCAAATCATATTTGACCCCAAAAATATTACTAAAAATGTTTTAAGCTGATGGGGCAAGTAAAAGACCAAAATACCCCTCATTAATTCGTGTAAATTTCCTTAAATGGACAGGCTGACTTCAAACGGGGATATCTCTCTCATCCAAACTCCAAATTTAGCAAACTCGGTAGTGTTGGAAAGAGGATTCAAAGATCTTTCATTTGATATCTTATGGGCCACCTAACTCATCCAGTAGGGAAAGTTATGGTCGTTTGAAGTTTACCCAAATCTCACAACTTAAGCTCAACTTGAACAAATTTCAAATTAGCTCTTTCCAAATTAGTTCTTTCTAAATTTAGCTCTTTCTAAGGTGGGATTTACATTCTCTCATCGTGAAGTTTTCATATTGGGTGGTAAGCATATCCACCTATGATTCCTTCACTTGCTCATTGCCTTCATGAGCAATTTTGAGACAATCCCAGATTTCTTTAGCATATTCACAAGCTGAGATTCTGTTGTACTCTTCAGCTCCTATCTCACACACCAACAACTTCTTAGCTCGATAGTTCTTTTTATCTTATTTCTATCAGCCTCATTGTATTTTTGCCGAGGTTTGGGAACAGTTCTGGTGACATCTCCTTCCTTCACATGTATTCTAGGAATGTGAGGGCCATCAGAATAATATCTCATTGCTCACTGTCCTTAGCCATCATATAATCATGCATATAAGTATTCTGCCAACTTAAGAACTGGCCATTAAATCGAGGTGTCCTTGTCGATGATCGTCCCTCTTCCAAATTTAGTGGAGCAGCCATTTTTACACATGATTCTCTCTTGGTGTGAACTAGATAGAAAGCCTAGACTCTGATTCCAATTGATAAAATGTATGTATCCACTAATAGTCAATGGACCAGGTCCCTTGACAGACTAACAATGCGGAAAATAAATAACTCAAAGTAAAATAGACACAAGAGTTTTACGTAGAAATCCCCTTGCTCAAGGGAGGAGAAAACCATGACTTGTCTTATAGAATTTCAACCCAACTCCATTATTATCAAAGGAGCAAAACTTCAGATTACAAACTCTTGTAACCTTGAAATTAATTTCTTTATCCATTCCTCCTTACTGTAACAACTCTATTACTCTAAGCAATAACTCTATTGTCCATTAAACCAACTAGCTCTAGTTGATCTAGATTTTAAGAACCCAACAAGGCTAACTCGAGCCAACAACTCAGATCTCAAAGATAAGAAGAAGAAACAAGCAACAACTCTACTACACCCACAAATCAACTAACACTAGTTGACACTCCTAGGAAACTCTACCCAAAAGAACATCAAATCAATAATGAAAAAAAGGCTTGACTAGAACATAGATGATTCGACTAACTAACTCTAGTTAATCCGACCCAAACTAAAGACTTACACAAGCAATCGATCTAGTTCCTTTTCAAATCAGGAATAGATCTACAGATGATAAACTCAGAAATATAAACCTAGATAACAACTCAGAACGAAGATAACTCTATCAGGTCCCTTGCTGTTCTTCCAAAGAATATTTCTTGAGAGAATGACTTTTTTTTGTAAGCTTTGTGAATTTTCAGAATTCAAAAACTAAGGTTGTGTCATTGGAGAAAAGACTAATATAAGATAGGCACAAATCCTTGGAGCAATGTCATTGATTGAGAGTGTGCTGCTCATCAAAAGATGTGCACCAACCACAACAGATGTGACAGCGTCGTAGGTTGCAGCTAATAGACATCTGTCTTTTTCATGTACGAAACTCTCAGTCTCTCTCGGGATCTGGTCCCTCATTAGATCCCAAAGTTTGTTAAATTATCAAAACTTTAGAGTCAGCTCAAAATAACAGTCTTCCATATGCCAAGCTAAATAATTTTCTTGATGGGGTCTTCTTTTCCCAATTTCATTTTTCCATATCAGGGATTGTTTTTGTTATTGATAGAAAATTTTCTTTTCCTGCACGTGAATCTCTTTTTGTTTTTGCGGTTAATGCTAGATGAAAATGCAGAAAAATCTTTTTGAAGGTAATTTTTACCCTATTAATCACGTGAAAAAACGTAATGTGTCTTTTTTTTTTTAACCTTCAATCAGCATTTTGGATGTCTTGTTAGTTGAACCAAATAGGTCTCGATTTTAGAGTAAGATAAAAAATATGTTTAAAGTATTTTTGTTTTTTGACTTTTACATCTGAACTATCATATTTGTATGTGAGTTTCCTAAACTATTATCAAATGTTTATTGAATCACATCAATACTATTAGTTCAATTTTCATACCTGAAATATCCCCATTGTTCAAGTAGAAAAAAGTAAAAAATTGATAGTTAAGGGATGTTTCGATACAGAAAACTCAAAAATAAGCATACACTAAGTGTGTTTTTAACTATTAACCCTAGATTTTATAAACATAAAAGTCATATGATCAAAGATTTATTTTAAAAATAAAACGGAACTAAATTACGAATTTAAAGGACCATTTTAGTTTAAAACGTGTATCTCTATATGCATTCTTAGAATAGAAATTAATAATGATTTATTATGAACCAATATATATATATATATATAAAATAAAAGATATTTTTTAAAGGGAAAAATGACAAATATACCTCCGAACTATCAAAATTGGTATATGAATACCATCCGTTATACTATTTGGATACTAAAGTCCCTGTCGACCAAAAAATAGAGCATTTATGTCATTCATTCTAACAGAGGGAGGCATGTCTCAATCTTAAAAGTCTACCCATAACTAAAGACCCACCCAGCTAATTTAAAACCCACCCAAATTACTTGACCCACACCCAAATTATAACCCAAAATCAGTCCTTATAGCATGTACATACCTAGTTCAACAAACTAAATCTCTAAATCAATCCATAATCCATTTCTAAAAATCAGTACTAGAAGCAGATTCTCCGATATGAATCTGTCGCCCCTATTGAAGAAATAGAACAATGCGTATATGAAGAGCAAGGAAACCACTATAAAAGGAGCTCCAAAGGGGATGAAACCCCTCAAACTAGAGTTGTTGTTCTTTAGTGTCTGCTTCATGATCATCTATGATTTCGTTAATGAAAGATACAATGTAACTAGACGATCGGAGAATTAGAGATTCTTGAAGAAGTGAAGACTGAGTCATCGTAAGCTTTTCCTTGGCTTTTCTAACCGTCCCAATCTGTCATTATCCGAACCCTCCAATTCAAGATAATAGTTCCACAGATGATACACTGTCTGAAGCAGTATTTTTATCTTCACGCCGTCAATTTTAGTACTTGAAATCAAGTAAGCTGATCGAGACAACTCAGACAAGATTTCATCAAAAAGACCCAATTTTGAATGTGGGTTTGCTGATTTTTGGCTTAAATGAGGAAGTGGGTTAGTGGAAATTAGTGTAAGAAGGAATATTACAGCAAAGATTGTGAGTACAATAATGGATGGGGGATTTGTGTTATAATTTGGGGGATGACTTTAAGTTATTTGGGTGATTTTTTTTTAATTATTTGTAAAAATCAAATAAATTTTGGATAGGTCTTTAAGATCGAGACATGTGTCCCTCGGTTAGAATGAAGGAAACAAATGCTTTACTTTTTGGACGACAAGGGCTCTAGTGTCCAAATAGTATAAGAAAAGGTATTCATATACAACTTTTGATAGTTCAGGGGTATATTCGTCCTTTTCTCCTGTTTAAATGATGATAAATATTTTGAACCAATTTGTTTTCGTTGATTAAAGTGATTGTAAGAAGGGTGGGAGGCGGAAGACTATTTATATAATTTGAATTTTGATTAAATGTGTACCATTACTTTTTATAGCGGAAGAACTTTTTTTTCGTTTTCCTATTTGGTGTTCAGTATCCACATGTGAGTTCAACCAAATTCACATTCGTTCAAGGGAAGGGGATAAAACGCTTCCTAATAAAGACGATTTCGTACTCAAGAAAACTCGAACTCAAGTCATTTGATTAAGGATGAAGGAGTACTTACCACTCCTGTACGACCCTCGTGGGTGGAAAGACTATTATTAGTGCAACACATGATAAATATAGGGAAAATGACTTGTTATGAAAGTTGCTCATATATACATACCCGTATAGCTATACAAATGTCTCAAATGTATCCTAGTCCTCTAACGGAAGTGAAAAAATTAGTTTTATATTAATTTTTGAATTTATTTTTAAAAAAAGAATATTTCATAAGGGGTATATTTGATCTTTCTCACATGTTCTTTTTTTAATTTTTTTTATTTCAACGACTAATTTTAATTTATATTTTTTATGGTAAAATTTATTTATATTTCACTAAATTTCTTGTAAAATTTATTTTAGATGCCTCAAAAAGATTTTACATATACAAAAACTAAATTACAATATAACCACAAAAAAAATAGTTTTATTTTTTCTTACTTTTTTCTCTTTTTCTTATTCACAGTTCTTTCTTTATGTTACTCTTATTGTTACACTAAAAAGTTTTAATTTTTTTTTTAATAAGAAACTCAAATAATGATAATTAAAGAAGTTAAAAAATAATTTATGTGTGAAAAAAATTAAATATATCCTAACTTTGATAGAAGGATTATATATACCCCTACATGAATATTTTTAAAATTTAAAAGCGAAAAAAATAATTTAAAATTAATTTTACACTTCCGTTAGATCAAGGGTATATGCGAGCCACTTTTGTAATGGTATGAGTATATGTGAGCCATTTTTGTAAAGTTGAAGATATATGTTAGCCATTTTTGTAAGGAGAGATATATCAATTTAAAATGACAAAGTTAAGAGGTATATGAAGCCCTTCTTCATAAATATATATAGTACTAATAAAATATCAATGAACAAATTAAATGAGGAGAGCAACGTGGAAAATGGAAAAATAGGCCTCTCAGAAGTTAATCATTGATGATATATATGCATAGGAAACCACAACGATAACAAGTTGATATAGACGATCAACCTATACCCCTGCCACCATATCATTGCAAAAACCCCTAACCCCACACCATTCTTACATGCCTTTTCATGCAAACATTTAACTTATTTATTTTCTAATCAAAGAATCCCAATTTTTTGTTCTGCAAAACTCGTCGTCCAAGAATTCATCATGTGTAGGGTTTACTAGACAATTTACGCGCACCTCAATTATTTCTTCGAGTACCTCCAACCAACAAATTTATTGGCGCAATGTGTCTTGTCTATCAATTAATAATCCTTAGACAATTATATAATTATTGATAAACCCATAAGAGGTAAAAGAGAGGAGGACGGGAAGAACATAAATTAGCTTCATGTTCACAAAATCAAACTTTCAGATCCTTCTTCAAGAATGGTCTCCAACTTGGGAGCGTTTGAAGGCTTTTGACAAGAGATATAAGGGGATGGAGCTACCTCAATCCAATTGTGAATGTAACCGATTTTCTTTCTCATGACAAAAATATCAAAAGCTTTCTTTTGATGATACCTCAATATATAGGGTTTTGTTCGAAAGAGAGATTATATAAGTGAGATTATATTAATGTAATATAATGAAGTTCAAGAAGTTCTTTATATATAGTTGTTTGGAACAAGTAGATTGTAGCCTTTGGAAGAAATGTGTGGTGAGAAAATTTAGTATTCCCTCTCTCAGTTTATGTGGCATAATAGTGATTTGATCTAAGATAGAAATAGTGGTAACATATTCATGGACCTAAGGTCTAAAATATGGAAGAAAGAAGTGTTTTAATGACTCTACTACCCATTCAATTTTGTTTTATTTAATCCCTCTTTCATGGCACATCTTTTTCCGGCTAAGAAATGAAAAATCTTTCTTCTGTTACATGTCCAATTTAGATATTTTGTTTTTAGTTCGTTTAAAAAAGATGATCATTTTTTAATAATTAATGAAATGATTTATAGTCAAATAAATATCTAAAATTTATTTTAAATCATATTTTTTTTTTTTTTTGTATCAAGTGAAACGGTGCCAAGCAAATTGAAGTAAACAATTACTATTTTACTATATCGGGCCAAGTATAGTTCATGAAAAACATTACATTCCCAATTATTTTAGCATATTTCATTTGAGAAACACTAAAAATTTTATTCCCTTTTAAGTGTATACTAGGATCATAAGGAGTTCTCACTAGAACTACATTTAAATAATCAATCTTTTTCAATATCTTTTGAATATGACGAGACTGACACCAAGAGAAATCATTAGTTTTTTTTTTTATTTTAACTCCCAAAATCACATCTGCTTCACCAAGGTCTTTTATTTCAAACTTAAAAGACAAAAAGTTCTTAGTCTCATTAATGACATTCACATTAGGGTAAAAAAGTAACATGTCATCTACATATAAACATATAATCACACAATCTGATCCTATCGTTTTAGAATAAACACATGTATCAGATGAATTTATAACAACGTCATTATCCATTAATGTGATATTAAACTTTTCATATCACTGCTTAGGTGCTTGTTTTAGTCCATACAAGACTTTCTCAATTTGCATATTTTATCCTCCTGTCCTAGAACCACAAATCCTTTAGGTTGAATCATATAAATCTCTTCCTCTAAATTACCATTTAGAAATGTTGTTTTAACATCCATTTGATGTACCACTAAATCATGAATAGTGGCTAAAACAATAAGAGTCCTAATGGTCACTATTTTATTTATAGGAGAACAAGTATCAAAGTAATCAACACTTTCTTTTGCTTAAAACTCCTAATCACAAGTCTAGCCTTATATTTATCAATTTTACCATAAAGTCCAATTTCCTCTTAAATATCCACTTGCTATTTATGGGTTTACAACCTTGAGGCAAATCATACAAGTCCGAAATCTATAGATTCTAATTCACCTTTAATAGCCTCTTTCCAAAATATCACATCTATTGATCTCATTGCTTTATCATAACTCTTAGGGTCTTATTCTGTTAAGTAGATAGACACTAATTCATCACTTACATCATCAATATCAAAATTTTCAATCAAAAAGATAGTGATAAAATCAGGACCAAAATTAGTCTCAATTTTACGTCTTTTACTCCTTCTAAGTTTATTTTCATGCTCATTAGAAATAATATTAGAAGAAGGCAAAACATGAGAATTAATAGACAGATGTAGAAACATTATTTTGCACATCACTGGGCACATTAATTTTTAAAGGAAAAATAAATTCAAAAAATTCTAAATCTCTAGATTCACAAATAGAGTGATCATTAAAGACATAAATCTATATGCACCTCTATTTTGAGCATAACCAATAAAGACAGTGTCAAAATTTTTAGAACCTACATTTACTCGTTTAAATACAGTCAGACGAACCTTAGCCAAACACCTCCACACTTTTAGATATTTCAAGTTAGGGGCAAACTCTTTTCACAACTCATATGAGGTCTTGTATAACTTCTTATGAGGTAATTTATTGATAATATAACATGCATACAAGACTGCTTCTCCCCACATATTGTCAGATAGACCAAAACTTATAGCATAGAATTCATAATTTCCTTAGGGTTCTATTTTTCTGTTCGGCTACACCATTTTGTTGGGGAGTATAGGAAGAAATAACCTCATGTATAATACCATTTTTCTTATAAAAATCCTCTACAATTTTAGTATTATATTAACAACCCCTATAGATCTAAGTCTCTTGATATTCCTATCTAATTGACTTTCCACTTCTGCTTTGAATTTCAAAAGCATGCTTTCAGCCTTATCTTTAGACTTAAATAGATATATCTTAGTCTATCTAGAAAAGTCATCAACAAAAGTAATATTGATCTTGGGCGTATTAATATGCCTAAAAGTCAAATGAAACCCATACTTTAGCTAAATTTGAGTGCAAAACCCCATTGCATTGATAGTTTTGAGTCATGTTTATGTATCTCGGGTAACCAATGTGATTAGTTGGTTGTAGGTTGGAAAACATGAAAAATAGGCACAACAGTGAAAAGAAATGAAGGGGATGTGGATCGAACGGGAAAAAGCATAAGAGATAAGTCACAAAGGAGTTCAAGAAGAATCAAATGAGAAAATACCCACCTCTGTATTGGCTATGTGTCGCTAAGCTAGGAATTGATATTTTTTTCGAGAGAATTGTTAAATTAGTGAACTGTGTATCAGGGTCTGTCACAGAGAAGGTCTTTCTGAAGAAATAGGCAGATCTGTAATAGCTCCGTGGCGTAATATGCCAACCCAAATTTTGCTGATTTTTCCACGCTATAAATAGACACGACTTTTATTATTTTATCCTTTCTTTTTCTAGTTTTTGGAGAAGAAGGCTTGGATGAATATCTCTTACAATTTTAGTATTCATTCCTACTCTTTTTCATATATTGATTTCTCTTATGATTATTGAACATTCAGAGATCGAGAATCAAAACATGAGCAGCTAATCATTTTTATTCTAGGCTATGACTACAAATGACTGTGTAGTATTGAATCAATGGAATGAATTTGGTTATAACTTGAAATTTCTCTTTTGTTTTTAAAGTCACTATTTTAATTTTTGATCACCATTAAGATACATTCATTGTCTGACTTGAACTCGGGAGAGAAATAGAATGATAGAACGGGAGACAAAAGGGGCATGATCTTTTCTATTACATAAACTAGGGTTGATTTGTATCTAGGATAGGAATATATCTAGATACCATGCTTTGTTATAAAATAAGATGAAAACTTAATGCTCCATAGTTGGTTAAGTCTATCCCCGCTCAAAATGTAGTTAGACTACTAACTATGGTAAGCGATTAGAGGCCGGAAGGCCATGTTCATAAATTTAACCTTGTAAACTAGTGATTTGATAACCAATCAAAGTCTATAGAAGAGGTATTATGCATGAATTCTTCGTTAAGTTGTAGCCTTGGAATTGCCTAAGTCGTTATTTAAACTCCGCTTGAAAATAAATCATAGTTAGATAGTTTAGTTTTTTTGCCAAATTGTTATTTTAGAAATAATCATCAAAATCTTTCGACACACTTGCTTTAAATTATAGTCATTAGTGAAATTAAATATTAACAAATTATAAGTCTTTGTGGGTTTGATAATCCGGCTAAAAAAGAGCAACTATATTACTTGCACGATTAGGTACACTTGCATGTGCGTTTGGATGCAACAAGTTTTGGATGTCATTGCTGGAGACATAAGTGTTGACAACTTGATCTTAGTTGTTATTCATTGAAGGTTACTGTGGAAATCACGTTGGACGGTGACAGGGAACTTGTAGACACACTATTTGACCTTGAACAATTCTTTCATTTCCAGAGAAGGCAAGCGGGTCTAACTTACCCTGTCCCTCAAATCAAGATTGAACTGGAAGCACCAGTAGAGATGGCAGGGAGGACAATCCATAATATGGCAATCCCACTCACAACTAATGTTACATCAAGTATTCAGAAGCAGCCAGTTGGGGATAGGCGTTAGTTAAAGCAGAACATAGTGCAACTATTGCATAATAATGGATAGTTCACTGGTTTACCTCATAAGGATCTGCAAGTGCACATTCAAAACCTCCTTGAAACCACTGACAGTTACACTTTAACAGGATTTTCCCCTAATTATGTAAGGGTCACCTTGTTTCCCGTCTCTGTATTAGGGGAAGCAAGGTGGTGGTTGAAATCGGAGCCAGCAAAGTCAACTACATCATGAGATGATCTTGCTCGTAAGTTCTTAATACGGTTCTTTCCGTACAGAAAATGGCCAAGCTTAAGAGTGAGATATTGAGCTTCAAACAAAGAGGAGCTGCCCAAATCATCACCAAGCGAATGAAGTCTTGGTTCACACTTTCATTGAGGGTTTGTTTCACGACTGAGCCTACACCCTGAACGTGGCTGACACTCGAGAACCATTGCTGGTCCCCAAGCGAACCCTCATCCTAGCTGACTACAATCGGAAGACTAACCCGAGCATACATAAACATAAAACTGAAAGAAATGCTAAATCAACAGTATATTAAATCTGAAAACTCTATGAATATACTGAGTATGAAATATAGGTTTTAAATAAAATATCTGAAACTGAAAGACTCTTCAAAACTGTCTATCTATGAAGCCTCTACTATATATAGACGAGTATCGGGACAAGAACCATGACTACTTAAAATGCTACTAATACTAACAACTCATAAAACTGAAGTCCTCTAGAAGTTAGGAGACCTTACTCGAAAGCTGACAAGCAAATGAAGTGATCTCAACAGACTCTTGTTGAGGATCCTAAGAACCTGTATCTGCATCATCAAAAATGCAGGTCGAATGACATTAGTACATTGAATGTACAAGTATGTAATATAGTTGAATAATAAATAACTGAATAAAACGACTGCAATAGATATAGATATATAAACTCAACTGAATGTAAAAAAATAAAAAGGTGAAATCATTACAATTTTACAAAAATACTTACTCATCTCTGAACTCAAAATATTAAGTGATAGAATAAAAATATACTTTTAACTATATTTGGGAGATTCTCTAACCGACAACCATCACTATGAGCTACATGATGATACATTGTCACACCCACGCTGCCAGAATCGTCCTATACCATGCGGGGGTATAGAACCTCTAAACTAAGTGGATTCATTAATCAATAAGGATTCATCTAAAAAGTATGATCCTGTACCCATTTTTGTAAGACATGGTTTATGAGGATTTTAATTTGTCTGAACTAATCCCCATATCGGTGCTCAATACTACTCCTAATAATATATATACTTATGCTCAAATGTATAAAACATACTCTTTCTCTGGTTTGAGATAATTGCTCAAACTATCCTTTTAAAAGAGGTAAGTACTCCGAAATATCTCTGAAACTTATAAACTCATTTAGAAATTGAAGTTTCTTTTTTCTCAAATTAATACTCTCTTTCTTCATGTAAAAATGAAACATTTGGGAAATACTTAGTTTCCTTATACACTTTCTCAAACTCATCTTTAGTTTCTTAAAAACCCAGTTTAAAACACTAATGTTGGCTTTAAAAGATTTTCAAAATTTATAACTCAAAATAGGGTTCAAGCTGAAATATAGACATGAAAGAATAAACTCAAGGATCTCAATAACATTATAGAAAACTCAATACTCAGAACTCAAGAACTCAAGAACTCAAGAACTCAGAACTCAACGATACTACTCATCTCAAGAATATTCAATTCATAGGGTTCATGCTGAAATATAGACATGAACAAATCAACTCAAGAATCTCAATGCATAACATATAGCAACTCAACCATTAGGAATAGAATTTCAAAAAAATCAGGAACTCAATAACTCAAATCAACTCATCTCAAGAATACTCAAATCTACGGTTAGAACCCTAGATTTACTAATTTGAAATTAGACGTAGGATGTGAGGATGAACTAGTCCAACACTATGATAGCCTTACATACCTGGAAGAACAAAGTTCTTGAAGAAGAATTTGATTAGAATCCTTGAAACCCTAGCTTGAAGGAGAACAATCAAGAAAACCTTTCTTGAGATTCTTGAATTAGTTTCTTGAAAATTCTATGACCAATAATTAGGATTTTCATTAATGATTCATACTTGTATGAAGAAATTTGAGTTGGAAATAATGAAATTCTTTGAGAAGGACTTAACTTGAAGAAGAATCTTGAAAAAGATTGAAAGAAAATCAAATGGAAGTATTCTGCTTTGATTTTTCGTTAGGGTTTGAGAGAGAAGAGAATGTTAGATTAAGAGATGAAAATCTGAATGGTTTGGGCCTTTAATTAGTCAAGAAATTCTTTTAGGGTTTTCTTAGAGGTAAAAAGACAAAAACGATCCTTTTTAATGTTTTCCCATTGACTAATTCGTCACTGCACTGTATCATGTCACTAAAATAGTCATAACTTTTTACTCAAAACTCGGATTGACGTGAAATCAGTGGCGTTGGAAAGTAGATTCAAATACCTTTAAATTGATATGTTAAGGGCCACGTAACTCTTTATATTTGAAGAAATATGGTTGTTTGAAATTGATCCAAGTAGAATCTAACATCAAAACTTAATCGGTATGGAAGCTTTCAACTCAACTTTGTGCTAAGGGATTCTAGTGACCTTAATTCATATCCAAATTCATTCCCATACTAAAGAATTGACCTTTACACATATGGGTAATTTAAGAATCACCCAGTCTGATCTTATTCACAAATGAAGAATGGTTTGAGTCTTAACTTAGAAATTTTTGGGATGTTACAATATCTCCGCCTTGGGATCATTCGTCCTCAAATGATGGTTAAACTGAGGATGGAAGGGAAAGGAATTACTCTTACTATGTTTTTGACTTCTAAACTTGTCTACCAAATAGGAAGAAGTGATTCACACTGAGAGTTTTGAAACTTGGCTCGAGCACACTTGGCGTGAAAATCATTTAAAATTTCAAGATTAGAGGCCATAACAAGAAACAAGAGTAGCCGTGCACGAAGTAAGAATAGGAATACTATGCCTTGAGTGATATGACTAGTAGCTTTTAAGATATGCTCTCGTTTATGATTAATATACTTCATTAGTTGCAACTCACTCATAGCTCCTACTAGAGTATATGACTACTCTTACAAATGTCTAAGTCAAATCACTTGGTCCTACTGTGGTCAAGCCTAATCTCTAATTCACAAGGTGCTAAACATGAGATGGATATACTTATCTAAACCACAAGATTCATGTTCTATGCCTTTATAGGGAGTCTCATCCCAAAAATACTTCTCCTTATAACTGTATTCAACCAACCTTGAGCTCATTTCAAGAAACACCTAATGCATCATGCACTTATCCATATGTTAACACCACCACATTCAAGCCTAGTAATATAACCACTCCATGGAATCCTACTAACTAATCCTTCTAAAAATTTCTCATTCTCTCATCATCTCTACCAACTGAAATTTCACGCATTACTACTAGGAAACGACTAATTGCTCTCATTTAACTATTACTCATAGTAAAACACCATCCTATTCCTCCTCCACATTATAACTTTAGATGGAATAAGAACACCAACACTACCACAATAAGAAACATCAACCCTCTTCTTCTATCATTGCTAAACTACTATCGACAACATTACAATCAAAACTGAAAAGAACCACTGAAAGAGATTAAGGAGAAAGCTCATAAGCACGATTTATTCAAGAAATCTGCTATAAGAATATGAATAACATAACATTATGTTTCTAGCCATTGAGATTAAATCATGAATCTGTAAGACTGAGCATACTATGAGATATGAGTGCTTATATAAATAGGTTCATATCATGAGGTTGATATACATAACTTTATGGGGTAAGACTGAGATCAATGGCTAAAGTCTTTGCCCCTCATTCTAGGAATTGAGCATTGATGTGAATTTATCTGAAGTATATGAGAATAGGTCATAGACACAATTCTGATATTAGTAACACTAATAAGATATTGGAATGACGGAACTTTGAGGAATACGCTAGAGTATGAATGGATTGATATAACACTATAACTCTTTCTCAACACATCAATCTGATTCTTAATACTGGACTTGGTTTCTCATCTTATCATCTCCCCTTAGGTTTGAAGCCGACACACTAAAGCTATAAATTTATTCCATCATCTGTAAACTAGTCTATATTTTCTTTACTCTAATACTCGAGACATGCTAATCCCATGTCTACAAAACTCTTCATGTGCAAATACTAAGATTCCTTCTAGGGCTTCTTTCTAAGATGCTTCTTTTAACCTCTTCATATTGGCTTATAAACCCGCTTAATATAACTCTTAATAGAAAAATAATGCTTACATCAGCCTATTTCATATTGACAGCTCAAATATACTATCTAGGCACACATGAAAAATCATAAATTTAATTTGAACCTCGTCTGACTATATACGATATCGGGTACATGATATACCGTGAGCTTACGGTATTTTTGATGCATTTCACTTAGAGTTTTTATGTGTCTTGGGCTATTTTGTATTAGAAATAATGTTTTGTGTGTAATTCTTGCAGGAAATAGTCTGGGATGCGGTTGATGAAGATGTGAGCTGAAAAAGTGCAGAAGTGGCCACCAACGGAGCAACCCACGGACCGTAGGTCAAGTGACGGGCCGTGGATGGGCAGTCGTAGGTCTGGAAGTTGAGTTTCAGTATTTAAACCACAGACTGACAGGACGGACCGTAGTCCAATCCATGGACCGTAGGTGGGCAAGCGTAGGTGGAAGATCAGGGAAGTCTGACCAAGTGTGGAACCACAGAGCAAACGACAGACCGTAGGTAGAGCCACGGACCGTCCTGCACAACCGTTAATGAGATCAGAGAAATTGAGGTTCCAGTACATGATGAAGTTTCTAAGTGTTGAGCCACGGAGGGTGACCTATGGAACGTAGGTTGACCCACGGTCCGTAGGTCAAGGCGCCGACAGAAACCGTGTTTCAACAATTATTTCCTTATTTCGTTTCCTGTTTTATTTAGGATTTGTTTTATATAAATAGGAGTTGTAATCCTCATTTTTGCGGGTTAGACATTATTGTAAGGTTTTAGTTTTGGGATTATTTTGCAAACTCTTAGCAATTTAATTTCCAGAATTCGTTTTATACAATTTTCACTTTGAATTTCAATTCAAGATTTTGGGTTTCATCTATTCCAACTGTAAGTTCATGAATTCTTTTAACCTAATTATGAATTGTGAACTCTCAAGTATGAGTATCTAAATCCACAACTAGGGTTGTCAGAACCATGAGCAATTAACAAAGTATGAATAATAATTAAGTAATTCTTGAATAGTATTTATGCATGTATTGTTAATCCTTTCGTTTAGAAGTCTTTTTAACGGTTGCAAATGTTAGAACTTGCCTCGTTCCTACTTGCCGGACCAAGGAGGTAATGAATGAGAAAAGGATTACACAACAGAGATTTAGTGGATGCTATCTAATAGTCTGATTTCAATTGAAGTGAGGGTGAAAACTAAGCTAAATTGATATGATAACTAATCTGCGGTAAATGTAAGGGTTAATAAAGCATACACCCATAGACGGACCAAGTTGTGTGGTGAAATTCCCTACTTGGAGGACCAATCACATAAGGATACCTAACTTACCAATCTTGCATGTCAAACAGTAGGATATGATTACTGTTATTAGGATTGCTGCGTTAAGAGCTTGTGGGGAACACATATACCCTTGTTTCCATCTCATATTGATAACTCAAAGTTTGAATCCTGTTTAATTATTAATTAATCAACAAATATGTTACTTTAGATACAAACTCCCCTGCTTACTTTTCTCGAAAATAGTTTGACTAAATGGATATAATTATTGGTTAAGTTTAAGTCTGAATCATATTCCTCGTGGGATCGACCCCAACCTACAATTTGGATTTTTTACTTGATAACGATCGCTTATACTTCTTTAGGGAGGTGTAATTTGAGTATATCAAATTTTGGCGCCGCTGCCGGGAAATTTGGCTTTTAGATTAAGTTTAACTACATTATTGAACTTTAGTCAAGTATTTCCTGATTTTACATTTATTTTTCTACAGGTTTCTACTCTAATTTATGCTAAGTACACAGAGTCGAGCCGAACCATTGACCCCCTAAGATCAAGAGTTGAGTAAGACTTTGAGAAAAATGAATAATCAAGGGGTTCACAACAATCCAATCAAAGGGGGTTTATGAGATGGCGTAGAGTTGCAGCCTTCAGGTGTTATTAATGTGCCCGCTCAGGTTCATGGTGGTAATTTAATTGGTAATGCAGAAAGGGTTCAAAATCCGCCTGCACCGAGATTTCGTGAGCATTACAGGGCTGATTATGATGCGACCACCTCAGATGGTCCTATCATTCTTCCTCCTCTACCTCCAGGTCATACATTTGTGGTAACCAACAGTCTGATACAGATGCTTACAGAGGGAGGGTTGTTTGCTGGGTTGGCTTCGGAAGATCCATATACTCACATGGACAAATTTTTGAGTGTCTATAAGAGTTGTGTAGGGCGACCGAAGTTAGATATGGATGTCATCGGACTGAGAGTATTCCCATTGTCGTTGACCGGTGATGCTGCTGTGTGGTTTTCTGAGTTACCATACAATTTGATCTATTCATGGGACCAAATGCACAAGGTGTTCATAGCAAGATACTTTTCGGTATCCAAGAAGTTAAATCATAAATACAAACTGAACAACTTCGCGACATTACCAGGAGAGTTGATAAACAGTTCTTGGGATAGGTTCACCGGGTTCATCAGAAGTGTTCCAAACCACCGCATTGATGATGAGTCTTTGAAGGAGTATTTCTATAGAGGGCAGGATGACAATGGAAGAGCTGTGCTAGATACTATTGCCGGAGGATCATATTATGAGTGCACTTTTGAGGAGATTGCCAAAAAGCTTGAGAGGATTTTCTAAAACAACAAAGCCTGGAGCACTATAAAGGCAACTACTGGTAGGAGAACGTTCACTGTCCAAACTGCGCCCAACCAAGCTAATGATGATATTCGGGAAGAGATGGCTTAGATGAGAACAAAATTAGGTTTGGTACTGAAACATGTGAGTGGTAGGGCGGAAAAAGTGAATGCTGTGAATTATCATACTCGGTTTCCACCACCGCCAGTTGAAGAGTGTTACTATGAGGAGGATGCGAATTTGGAGAATGATCAGACGGGGGGTTTTCGAACCAGCGACCAAGGTTCCAACACGGATAATTGGCGCCAAGGTCAAGGAAACCAAGGTCGAAACTATGGAAGCTACAACCGTGAGGGTAACTACAACTGTGAGGGTAACTATATCCGGGATGGGAACTATAATTGCGACAACAAATACAACTGGAACAATTATGGAAACATAAATGATAAGGTTGGACCCTATGTTCCTCCTGGTAATAGAGAGCGTGGTAATAGTATGTCACGAATTGAGGATATGATGCAAAAGATGATGAAGAGGTTTGATGCATCTGATGAAATGTGAAAGAGATGCGAAACGACTTGTCTGGAATCGGTCAAAAAGTTGATGCCCATGTAGTGTTGATCAAGCAACTTGAGCAGCAGTTTAGTCAGTTGTCCACCACTGCGAACCTACGTCAACCTGGCACACTTCCTAGCAACACCATCAAGAATCTGAAAAATGATGGGCATTGTGTGGCAGTCACTACTCACGGAGGAAAACAGACCATTGACCCACCCATGCCGTCTGAGGTTGAACAAGTGATAGAGAAGGATGAGGATGATATTGAGGTTAGCGAAGTGCCAAAAGATGATATTGCAAAGGAAGATGAGGTGACCGATAATGTAGTTTCCATGCCTAGACCTCCACCTCTATTCCCACAGAGATTGGTGAAAAATACTGAAGAGGGTAAATACCGCAGGTTGATAACTATGTTGAAGCAACTGTCCATAAATGTCCCATTGATAGAAGCTTTGGAACAAATGCCTAGGTATGCTAAATTCATGAAAGACTTGGTGACCAAAAAGAGGGCTGTTAGTTTTGAGAATGATGAGAGGATGCAACATTGCAGTGCCATTGCTACTAGGTCACTTGTGCAAAAGAAAGAGGATCTTGGAGCTTTCACTATTCCTTGTACCATTGGGATGTTACACTTTGTGAAAGCTTTGTGCGACTTGGGTGCCAACATTAATCTGATGTATTGTCTATCTACAAGAAGTTGGGTTTAGGGGCTCCAAAGACGACTGCGATGCATCTACTTATGGCCGATAGAACTGTGAAGAAGCCCATTGGTGTTCTCCAAGATGTCCTTGTGAAAATAGAGTCGTTCATTTTTCCGGTGGATTTTGTGATCCTTGATTGTGAGGTTGATTTTGAGGTTCCCATCATCTTAGGGAGACCATTCTTTGCTAATGGGCATGCCTTAGGTTATATGGAGAGAGGGCAGATGGAATTCCGACTGAAAAATGAGGAGGTAACTTTTAATATCTGTAGGTCTATGAAGCAGAAAAGTGATCTTAAGTCGGTATCAGTGGTGAATCATATTATGGAAAGAGGTTCTGAAAGTTCTATTAAAGAGAGGTTGGTGTTGATGCACTGGCAGCGGTAATGATGAATTTTGATGGTGATGGTATTGAAGACTATGATGAATTTGTTGCCGCACTTGATAGGTTCGAGTTCCATTCCAAACCAAAAAGATTGTAGTTAGATATGAAGAATCGCGTATCCCCACCTGCTAAACCGTCTGTGAAAGAGCCTCCAAAACTGGAACTCAAGGCTCTACCATCCCACTTGAGGTATGTATTCTTAGGGAGAGATAACACTTTACCGGTAATCATTGTTGTGGATTTGAGCGAGGAGCAAGTTGAGGCCTTGGTTTCTGTTCAGAAGAGGTTCAAGAGGGCTATTGGATGGACTATTGTAGATATTATTGGTATTCCACCGGGCATTTGTTCTCACAAAATCCAACTCATGCCAAACAGTAAGCCAATTATTGAGCATCAAAGGAGACTGAATCCCCCTATGCAAAAGGTTGTGAAAAAAGAGATCATTAAGTGGTTGGATGCTGGAGTCATATATCCCATTGCTTATAGTAGTTGGGATTGTCCTGTTCAGTGTGTGCTCAAGAAAGAGGGAATCACCGTGGTTCCAAATGCTAAAAATGAGCTTGTTCCAATGAGGCCGGTGACTGGTTGGAGAGTGTGTATGGACTACCGCAAGCTAAATGCACGGACAGAGAAAGACCATTTCCTTATGCCGTTCATGGATCAGATGTTGGATCGTCTCGCTGGTAAAGATTGGTATTGTTTTCTAGAAATCTCCATAGCGCCGGAAGACCAAGACTGGTTGGAGAGTGTAATGCTCCAGCGACCTTCTAGCGTTGTATGATATTGATATTTTCAGATATGGTGGAGGACACGATTGAGGTATTTATGGATGATTTCTCTGTGGTAGGTGACTCGTTTGATTATTGTTTGATACATCTGGCCGAGGTACTGAAACGATGTGAAGAGTGCAATCTTGTGCTCAATTGGGAAATATGCCACTTCATGGTGAAAGAGGGTATAGTTCTGGATCATCATAGAGCAAAAGTTGAGGTAATAGAAGAGCTTCCACCACCCATCTCTGTGAAATATGTTCGGAGTTTTCTTGGGCATGCATGTTTCTACTAGAGGTTCATAAAAGATTTCTCGAAAATTGCACACCCATTGTGCAAACTACTTGTAAAGGAGTGTAAGTTTGATTTTGATGATGCTTGTCTGAGAGCATTTGAAGAGTTGAAAGCCAAGTTAACTTCCGCACCTATCATTATTTCACCGGATTGGGGACAACCGTTTGAAGTTATGTGTGATGCGAGGGGGTGGCGCTTGGGGTAGTATTAGGACAGAGGCGATAGAAGATTATTGATCCGATTTACTATGCCAGCAAAGCTCTGAATGTGGCTCAAAAGAACTAAACTGTGACTGAACAAGAACTACTTGCTCTGGTTTTCACATTCGAGAAATTTAGGTCCTACATGCTTGGTTCTAAGGTCATGGTACATACTGACCATTCTGCATTTAGGTATCTGATGGCTAAAAAGGATACAAAACCAAGTTTGATTAGATGGGTGATTTTGTTGCAAGAGTTCAAGTTTGAGTTGAAAGATAGAAAAGGGATCATTTGTCCAGATTAGAGGAGGAACCTATGATCAAGTTTGAGGATGGAGTTGAGATTAATGATGAGTTCCTTGATGAACAAATATTGGCCGCTTCTTATGATCTTATCCCTTGGTTCACAGATTTTGCTAATTACTTGGCAAGTGATTTGGTTCCGTCGGAATTGTCCTTCCACCGAAGAAAAAAATTCATGTCTGATGTGAAGAAATTCTTTTTGGATGAGCCTTACTTGTTTTGTATTTGTGCGGATTGGATTATTTGTCGCTGTGTGCCTGAGGTAGAGAAGATGAGTATACTAGAGGCGTGTCATTCATCGCCTGTTGGTGGGCACCATAGTGGTCTCTGAACTGCTCACAAAATTTTGCAGTGTGGGTCTTATTGGCCTACCATCCACCAAGATGCTCATGATTTCTCCAAGTCTCTTGACCGTTGCCAAAGAGATGGAGGAATTTCAAAGAAGCAAGAGCTACCTATGAATCCGATATTGGTGATTGAGTTATTTGATGTCTAGGGCCTTGACTTCATAGGTCCATTTGTAAGTTCGCATGGGATCAAGTATATTCTTGTTGCGGTTGACTATGTATCGAAATGGGTGGAGGGAATTGCGCTTTCAAACAATGAGGGAAAAAGTGTCACCGCATTCCTGAAAAAGAGTATCTTCTCCAGATTTGGTACACCTAGGGAAATTATCAGTGATGGAGGTTCTCACTTTTGTACCAAGTTGTTCAAGGAGTTTCTTGAGAAATATGGAGTTCGTCACAATGTAGCTACTCCTTATCATCCGCAGTCTAGTGGGCAAGTTGAGGTGTCAAATAGTGAGATAAAGCAAATCCTTGCAAAGACTGTGAACGCTATCATAACTGATTGGTCAAGAAGGCTTGATGATGCTCTATGGGCCTATCGCACCGCATTCAAGACTCCCATAGGTATGTCCCCCTACCAACTTGTATATGGGAAGTCATGTCATTTGCATGTAGAGCTAGAGCATAAAGCAATGTGGGCGCTAAAGAAGTTGAATTTGGATTGGGGCGCCGCATCGAGTCAAATACTGAATGACATGAATGAGCTTGATTAGTTTCGCCTAAAAGCATATGAAAGTTCAGCCTTGTACAAGGAGAAGATGAAGAAGTACCATGATCAGAAGATTGAAAAGCGTGAATTTGTTGCTGGTGATCTGGTGCTCTTATTCGACTCAAGTTTGCGCTTGTTTCCTAGCAAGCTCACGTCCAAGTGGACTAGGACTTTCAGAGTCACTCAAGTATTTCCACATGAAGCGGTTGAGCTCGATAACAAGGAAGGGACGAGGTTCAAGGTGAATGGACAGAGGATAAAAGTCTACTTGGAGAAATCTGAGAGTGTACAAGAAGTGATAGAGGCTTATTATCTTGATGAAGTCTGAGTAATCAAGGTGTCTGCGTCGTGAGGCAATGTTAACTCAAGTGCTGCTTGGGAGGCAACCCAAGATGTACAATCTAGCCAACTATAGGAGTTTCTTTTCGATATAGGAGTTTTCTTCATTCTTTTTTATTTTCGTAGCCATTTAGATAGGTTTTTATTTTTATGATTAGTGTTGGATAGATATAAAATAGGGTATGTGTCTAAAAAGTGTCCAGAAAATGTAAAAAGAAAGTCCTAATGGTTGCTACGTGTGCAGGGACGAAAAGGTAATATCTATAGAAAAAGTTATGCAGTGGTCTACGGACCCCATCGACGGTCCGTTAATCAATCCACGGACCGTGGTTGGCGTCCGTATATCCCAGGTAAGTTTTCTAATTTTCCTAAGTGTCAGAGTGACCTACAGACCCAATCGACGGACCGTAGGTCGACCCACGGATCGTCGACAGGGTCTCATGGGTCCAGACTAGGGTTTCTGTCCGACCCAACCCGGACCCCAAAATAATGAACCCCCTCATTTTTAAAACATTTCCCACTACCATATTTTCCCTCCCAACCGTTACAAGCCGTTCAAATACCCCATTTTCATCCCTTAATATCCCCCATTCATTCCCCCATATCTTTCCCTTCCATTTCCTGTTCCCCTACCATCCTAAAATCAAAAGAAACAGTTCATCACCCCCATTGTTCTTTCAAAAGCCTTCAAGGTCTAGGTTCGGTGTCCACGTTGTTCTAGGAGCTTTTGCATTTGATCACACACTCACCATTGTTGATTACTTGTACGGTAAGTTGCTTTCTCCCAAAATTTGAACATTTCATTGTTTCAATTGAAGTCACAACAATGAACTTGACCTTGGGTTGTTCAATTACTTGTTCAAATGTTGATGTTAGTTTAGAAACACCCCTCGAATGACGGTATGTGAGTGTATAGTTAATTAATACCAACTAAAAAGATTAATAGGCCTAATTGGGAGTTTTGACTTAGGGTTGTTCAATGGTTTTGTGTGAATGTGAACGAAATTGAATGATCACAACCCTATGGATGATGAACTACCAAAATATATGTTGAAATGCATGTGTAGGCTTAGTTTGATTGAGTGTTTTTTGAAATATTTCACTGATTGTGAGTTTAAGTATGATGCCTGGCATAGACTTGATCTACGAACTCCACCCATGGACCGTAGGTCGGGGTCCGTGGATCAATAACACACACAAATTTGGTTAAGTGAAGAACCACGGTGTGGACTACGGTCCGTCGTTTGACCGACCGACCATTCTGTACATCCGTGGTTCCACCATCAGAGAGCCAAAATTGGGTCCTCTGACCTACGAAGGGGACCCACGGGCCGTCGTTCCATCGACGGGCCGTAGGTACCCACCGTGGGTCACCAGTTCAGCTACTGTTTGAATTTTTTTTGAGTTTTTGTCTGGGTCCGAATCTTGTTCTAAAATTATTCCATGATTCTTATGGCCTTGTTTTGATACTAACTAAGCTTCCACAAGTACCATGGATCCCAAAGAAGCTCCCGTGTATGCTAGGAAGGGATAGTCCAAATCAGTCGCGCCTTCCTGACGTCTGCTGAATCAGGACAGTGATACGGAGTATGTCCCACCTACCACCAGGGGCTCTCCTACTGCCCCCCCCACTACTCGGAACAGAGCCCTACAGGTTAGTTCCACGAGTGATGAGCTTGAGGTCACCGCCCCCAGTCTGAGGAGGGGGCTACACATTCTCGCTTCGAGTCGCAGTTCGGCTCTAGTTCTAGCGGCAGCCCCCACTTCCTCACGAATTGAGGATATGATGCAAAAGATGATGAAGAGGTTTGATGCAACTGATGAGAATGTGAATGAGATGCGAAATGACTTATCAAAAATCGATCAAAAAGTTGATGCCTATGCAGTGTCGATCAAGCAACTTGAGCAGTAGTTTAGTCAGTTGTCCACCACTGCAAACCCACGTTAGCTTGGCACACTTCCTAGCAACACCATCCAAAATATAAAAAATGATGGGCGTTGTATGGAAGTCACTACTCGTGGAGGAAAACAGACCATTGACCCACCCATGCCGTCTGATGTTGAACAAGTGATAGAGAAGGATGAGGATGAGATTGAGGTTACTGAAGTGCCAAAAGATGATATTGCAAAGGAAGCTGAGGTGACCAAGAAAGTAGTTCCCATGCCTAGACCTCCACCTCCATTTCCACAGAGATTGGTGAACAAGACTGAAGAGGGTAAATACCGCAGGTTCATAACTATGTTGAAGCAACTGTGCATAAATGAGCCATAGATAGAAGCTTTGGAACAAATTCCTAGGTATGCTAAATTCATGAAAGACTTGGTGACCAAAAAGAGGGTTGTTAGTTTTGAGAATGATGAGAGGATGCAACATTGCAGTGCCATTGCTACTAGGTCACTTGTGCAAAAGAAAGAGGATCCTGGAGCTTTCACTTTTCCATGTACCATTGGGATGTTACACTTTGCGAATGCTTTGTGCGACTTGGGTGCAAGCATTAATCTGATGCCATTGTCTATCTACAAGAAGTTGGGCTTAGGGGCTCCAAAACTGACTGTGATGCGTCTACTCATGGCCGATAGAACTGTGAAGAAGCCCATTGGTGTTCTCCAAGATGTCCTTGTGAAAGTGGAGTCGTTCATTTTTTCGACGAATTTTGTGATCCTTGATTGTGAGGTTAATTTTGAGGTTCCCATCATCTTAGGGAGACCATTCCTTGCTACTGGGCGTGCCTTAGTTGATACGGAGAGAGGGAAGATGAAATTCCAACTGAATAATAAGGAGGTAACTTTTAATATCTATAGGTCTATGAAGCAGGAAAGTGATCTTAAGTTGATATCGGCGGTGAATCATATTGTGGAAAGAGGTTCTGAAGTGTCTATTGAAGAGAGTTTGGGTGTTGATGCACTGGCAGCGGTAATGATGAATTTTGATGGTGATGGTTTTGAAGACTATGATGAATTGGTTGCCGCACTTGATAGGTTCAAATTCCGTTCAAAACCAAAAAGATTGGAGTTAGATATGAAGAATCGTGAATCCCCACCTACTAAACCGTCTTTGGAAGAACCTCCAAAATTGGAACTCAAGGCTCTACCATCCCACTTGAGGTATGTATTCTTGGGGAGAGATAGCACTTTACCGATACTCATTGCTACGAATTTGAGCGAGGAGAAAGTTGAGGCCTTGGTTTCTGTTTTGAAGAGGTTCAAGAGGGCTATTGGATGGACTATTGCGGATATTATTGGTATCCCACCGGGGATTTGATCTCACAAAATCCAACTCATGCCGGACAGTAAGCCAAGTATTGAGCACCAAAGGAGACTGAATCCCCCTATGCAAGAGGTTGTGAAAAAAGAGATCATTAAGTGGTTGGATGCTGGAGTCATATATCCCATTGCTGATAGTAGTTGGGTTTGTGCTGTTCAATGTGTGCCCAAGAAAAGGGGAATCACCGTGGTTCCAAATGCTAAAAATGAGCTTGTTCCAATGAGGCCGGTGACTGGTTGGAGAGTGTGTATGGACTACCGTAAGCTAAATGCATGGACAAAGAAAGACCATTTCCCTATGCCGTTCATGGATCAGATGTTGGATCGTCTCGCTGGTAAGGGTTGGTATTGTTTTCTAGAAATCTCCATAGCACCGGAAGACCAAGACTGGTTGGAGAGTGTAATGCTCCAGCGACCTTCTAGCGTTGTATGATATTGATATTTTCAGATATGGTGGAGGACACGATTGAGGTATTTGTGGATGATTTCTTTGTGGTAGGTGACTCGTTTGACAGTTGTTTGATACATCTGGCCGAGGTACTGAAACGATGTGAAAAGTGCAATCTTGTGCTCAATTGGGAAAAGTTCCACTTTATGGTGAAAGAGGGTATAGTTCTGGGTCATCGGATTTCGCAGAAAGGTATTGAGGTTGATAGAGCAAAAGTTGAGGTAATAGAAAAGCTTCAACCACCCATTTCTGTGAAAGGTGTTCGGAGTTTTCTTGGGCATGCATGTTTCTACCGGAGGTTCATAATAGATTTCTCAAAAATTGCACACCCATTGTGCAAACTACTCGAAAAGGAGTGTAAGTTTAATTTTGATGATGCTTGTCTAAGAGCATTTGGAGAGTTGAAACCCAAGTTAACTTCTGCACCTATTATTATTTCACCGGATTGGGGACAACCGTTTGAAGTTATGTGTGATGCGAGCGGGGTGACGCTTGGGGCAGTATTAGGACATAGGCGAGAGAAGATTTTTCATCGGATTTACAATGCCAGCAAAGCTCTGAATGTGGCTCAAAAGAACTAAACTGTGACTGAACAGGAACTCCTTGCTGTGGTTTTTGCATTCGAGAAATTTAGGTCTTACTTGTTGGTTCTAAGGTCATAGTACATACTGACAATTCTGCATTGAGGTATCTGATGGCTAAAAAGGATGCAAAACCAAGGTTGATTAGATGGGTGCTTTTGTTGCAAGAGTTCGAGTTTGAGGTTAAAGATAGAAAGGGGACAGAAAACTAGGTTGCTGATCATTTGTCCAGATTAGAGGAGGAAGCTATGATCAAGTTTGAGGATGGAGTTGAGATTAATGATGAGTTCCCTGATGAACAAGTATTGGCCGCTTCTTATGATCTTATCCCTTGGTTCGCAGATTTTGCTAATTACTTGACAAGTGATTTGGTTCCGTCGGATTTCTCCTTCCACCAAAGAAAAAATTTCATGTCTGATGTGAAGAAATTCTTTTGGGATGAGCCTTACTTGTTTCGTATTTGTGTGGATGGGATTATTTGTCGCTGTGTGCCTGAAGTAGAGATGATGAGTATAGTAGAGGCGTGTCATTCATCGCCTGTTGGTGGGAACCATAGTGGTATCTGAACTGCTCACAAAATTTTGCAGTGTGGGTATTATAGGCCTACATCCACCAAGATGCTCATGATTTTGCCAAGTCTTGAGACCGTTGCCAAAGAGAAGGAGGAATTCCAAAGAAGCAAGAGCTACCTATGAATCCGATATTGGTGATTGAGTTATTCGATGTCTGGGGCCTTGACTTCATGGGTCCATTTGTAAGTTCACATGGGATGAAGTATATTTTTGTTGTGGTTGACTATGTATCGAAATGGGTGGAGGCAATTGCGCTTTCAAACAATGAGGCAAAGAGTGTCACCTCATTCCTGAAAAAGAGTATATTCTCCAGATTTGGTACACCTAGGGGAATTATCAGCGATGAAGGTTCTCACTTTTGTAACAAGTTGTTCAAGGCATTTCTTGAGAAATATGAAGTTCGTCACAATGTAGCTACTCCTTATCATCCGCAGTCTAGTGGGCAAGTGAGGTGTCAAATAGAGAGATAATGCAAATCCTTGCAAAGACTGTGAACGCTAACATAACTGATTGGTCAAGAAGGCTTGATGATGCTCTATGGGCCTATCGCACCGCATTCAAGACTCCCATAGGTATGTTCCCCTACCAACTTGTATATGGGAAGTCATGTCATTTGCCTGTAGAGCTAGAGCATAAAGCAATGTGGGTGCTAAAGAAGTTGAACTTGGATTGGGGCGCCGCATCGAGTCAAAGACTGAATGACATGAATGAGCTTGATGAGTTTCGCCTAAAAGCATATGAAAGTTCAGCCTTGTACACGGAGAAGATGAAGTACCATGATCAGAAGATTGAAAAGCGTGAATTTATTGCCGGTGATCTGATGCTCTTATTCAACTCAAGGTTGCGCTTGTTCCTGGCAAGCTCAAGTCCAAGTGGACCGGGCCTTTCAGAGTCACTCAAGTATTTCCACATGGAGCGGTTGAGCTCGAGAACAAGGAAGGGTCGAGATTCAAGGTGAACAGGCAGAGGATAAAAGTCTACTTGGGGAAATCTTAGAGTGTACAAGAAGTGATAAGGCTTATTATCTTGATGAAGTCTGAGTAATCAAGGTGTCTGCATCATGCCGCGACGTTAAATCAAGCGCTGCTTGGGAGGCAACCCAAGATGTACAATCTACCAACTATAGGAGTTTTCTTCTTTCTCTTTGATTTTTGTAGCCAGTTAGATAGGTGTTTATTTTTATGATTAGTGTTGGCTAGATATAGAATAGGGTCCGTGTCTAAAAAGTGTTCAGAAAATGTAAAAAGAAAGTCCTAATGGTTGCTACGTTTGTAGGGACGAAAAGGCAATATCTGTAGAAAAAGTTGTGCAGTGGTCTACGGGCCCCATCGACGGTCTGTTGGTCAATCCACGGACTGTGGTTGGCGTCCATATATCCCAGGTAAGTTTTCTAATTTTCCTAAGTGTTAGAGTGACCTACAGACCCAATTGATGGACCGTAGCTCGACCCTCGGACCGTCGACGAGGTCTGGTTGGTCCAGACTAGGGTTTATGTCCGACCCGACCCGGACCCCAAAATATTAAAACCCCTCATCTCTAATTCAAGCTTAGTGTCTAGTACTAAATTCATATATCAATATAATTTCTCGCAAATTATACTTATTGATAACTACTAGATAAAATTAAGAAACACTCTCTCACTAAGAACTCATGACAAGTAGTCAATATTTATCTCTCAGTATGCATACTTACCGTTTACCGTCACATTTGCTTTCACAATTTAATAACTATTTACCCATTCACTTTACATCATTGCCTAATTTGTTCTATAATCCTCTGAATATTATGTGCTCTCCCTTAAAAATCATAAGCCTAGCTTAGATCTATTACCTCATGAATACTCTACTCTTTTATTCAACATCTATGCTTGACCGTCACTAACATAATGTAACATTGACATAAACTCCCTTCTAGTTAAAGTATACTCTAACTCATCCATACTAGTAACTCTTACTCTACCTTCTATCATGAAATCTACACAAACTCATCACTTCTTAGTCTACCCACAGGGAAAAACTCCTCATTAATAACTTACTGAGTGCATAACTGCAACAACATAATATACCTCATCACTATCTCCCTTTCTTAGATTACTATACCTCTGCTTGCATAGTTCTAACTTTGGGTACTTTCACTACTATTTCTTATAACATTGCAACTCATATTATCTCTTCGGGTGAAAAAAATAGCAACTGAATATTCTAAAACACAGTTCCCTCATAAGGGTCTCACCTGAAAGAAGGTTTAGAGAAGAGAGTCTGGGAGTACATCTCGCTTTTAGCTCGAACACACGATTCATATGAATAAAAGTGAATTCTTTCGAATCTCAGCACTTAAGATCACTCACGGGATCCTGTCAAGCCCCACTGTAGTCTCATGAATTTCTGATGATTTTTTCTGAGAGTAACTCGTCGATAAGGATCTGGGCTTTGTAATTTCAACCACCTTGAAAATGAGAGGTAATTGAATGGATTTGAGAAACGCACGAGTATGAATAAGTTCCTTATGACACAGTTCTAGTGCACGATTTAGAGCATAAAAGAAGGAAAACTTGTCTTAAAAGTCTGTAGTCCCTCATTTATATACGTGGGCCCCTCACACCCATAAATAAGATCCTACAGACACGACTTCATAGATACCCTAGGACACTTGAACTCTGTGCTCTGATACCAAGTTTGTCACGACTTGAGCCTACACCTTGGATATGGCTGGTACTCGAGAACCATTGATGGTCCCCAATAGAACCCTCATCCTGGCTGACTACAAGCTAAAGAGTAACTCGAGCATACATAAAAATCAAATTGAAAGAAATGCTAAATCAACAACGTATCAACTCTCAAAAATCTCTGAATATACTGAGTATGAAACATAAGTGTTAGATAAAATATCTGAAACTGAAAGCCTCTAAAAAACTATCTATATATGAAGCCTCTACTATATAGACGAGTATCAGGACAAGAACCATGACTACTCAAAATGATACTAATTCTATCAACTCATAAAACTGAAGTCCTCCGGAAGCAAGGAGACCTCACTCGAAAGCTGACAAACGGATGAAGTGATATCAACAGATTTTTGTTGAGGATCCTAAGAATATGTATCTGCATCATTAAAATATGCAGGTCGAATGACATCAGTATATTGAATGTACGAGTATGTAATATAGCTGAATAATAAATAACTGAATAAAAAGACTGCAATAGATATAAATATATATACTCAACTAAATGTAACGAAATAAAGAAGTGACATCATTAAAACTTTACAAAAATACTTACTCATCTCTGAACTCAACATCTTATGTGATATAATGAAAATACACGTTTAACTCTATTTGGGAAATTCTCTAACCGACAACCATCACTATAAGCTACGTGATGATACAACGTTTCGCAAAAGCTGCCAGATCTATCTTATACCGTCCCGGGGTATAGAACCTCTCAACTAAGTGGATCCATTAAGCAATAAGGATTCATTTAAAAAGTATGATCCTGTACCCATGTTGGCAAGACATGGTTTATGAGGATTTTGAGTTGTCTGAACTTATCTCTATATCGGTGCTCAATACTACTCCCACTAATATATATACTTATGCTCAAATGTATAAAACAAACTCTTTCTCTGGTTTGAGATAATTGCTCAAACTATCCTCTTAAAAGAGGTAGGTACTCTGAAATATAATTTCTTTTTTCTCAAAATAATACTCTTTTTCTTCACATAAAAATGAAACATTTGGGAAATACTTAGTTCTCTTATACTCTTTCTCAAAATCATCTTTACTTTCTCAAAAACTCTATTTAAAACACAGATGTTGTCTTTAAAAGATTCTCAAAATTTATAACTCAAAATAGGGTTCATGCTGAAATATAGACATGAAAGAATCAACTCAAAGATCTCAATAACAATATAGAAAACTCAATACTCAGAACTCAACGATACTACTCATCTCAAGAATACTCAATTCATAGGGTTGATGCTGAAATATAGACATGAACTAATCAACTCAAGAATCTCAAGCATAAAATATAGCAACTCAACCATTAGGAATATAATTACAAAAAAGAATCATGAACTCAAGAACTCAAAATCAACTCATCTCAAGATTAATAGTCAATAACAGGTGAATAGGTAATCTAGAATAGAGTTTTGATGCCCGTGGAAAACTGTATTAGTAATTTCTTATATTTTTTTTGGTCTCCACGAGACATGGAATTTTGTAAAATGATTTTCTTGGTGCAAAATGCAAACATTGAAGTATCAATCATTCACTTTATGTTTCACGCTTCTGTTACCATTGTAAATTGTTTGGTTAATCTCAACCATGTCAGAAATTCATTTAAAAATTGTAGGTTCATATATTACGAGTTTTACTTTATTAGATCATATATATCAATAAAAATTCTTTAAATTTTTTTATATATCATTGCATTGGCGGAGGAGCGACGGGTAAATAGAAAAATATGTAGTTCTCTTTATATAAGATGGAGAAATTAGAAATATTACGACTGAGTATGGCGTTCCATCTTGAATATTTAATGAATCTAGCAAGAGGAGGTAGCATATTCAACCTCATAAAGGGTACTTTTGGATTTGAAGAATAAAAGTATATATTTAAAAGGGTTGTTTGGTGAAGTAAAGTTTCCTCTATATGCGAAATTTGGGGAAGGAATGAACCACAAGAGTTTATTGCATGTGGCCTTACCTTACATTTCTGCAAGAGGCTATTTTCACGGCTTGAACCTGTGAAAAAATGCAATTCATAAATAATTACAATTTTTGAAATATTTAGGTATTAAAGAGAATACTAATTCATAAATTCAGGAACGCTTTTCATAACCATTCTAAGCGCTAACAAGTTTACTAGTTCACTACTAACCCGAAATCAACCTAAAACCATTTAAATAAGAGAAGTTCATCATATAAAAGCAATGGAAATAGTTTAGTCAACTAAAGAATTGAGTCCCCATAAACTCAACCCAATGGTCTAAAAATATTTTATGGGAAAAACAACCCCTAAGAACTAAAAGTCATCATACCAAAACTCTAAATAGTAAAGCTGGGGATGCAACCCCCGAAAGTAAGTATAAACTAAAGTCTAAATTTCTGTGTCCGAAAAGATGGACATGAAGATACAGAAGAACCCATAGCCTGAAAGACGAACCTCACTATTGTATTCGAAATCAAGTCTCTTATCTGAGGTCTTGGATCAGCCGTTGGAAGATGCCCCATACTCGATAAGGAAATAGCAGTGTAGTATCAGTACACAAATCACAGTATACTGGTATGATCACACGTCCAGTCCAAGATATGAATATACATAGTTTACCATAAAGCAGTAGCACAGAAAAATAATTACAAAAATTTTCAATATCAGAGCAGAAAAAATGTGAGGTGTAATACATAATTGACAAGGAACCACTTGGTGCAAATATTTTTAGCGATTCTGGCTTTGGTGGAGATGAACCGCACTTCGTGCATCTTCTCTTGAAACTACGACTTTGGCGATGAACTACACTCTGTATATTTTATTTCGCAGTAGCGGCTTTAATAACAAACTACACTTAGTGCATCTTCTACTACAATCACATCTTTGATGGTGAACCCACATGAGGCATTTTCTTTTGCTGTTGCGACTTTAACGACGAACCATATTTAGTGCATCTTTTTTTGCAGTTGCGACTTTGATGACGAACCACACATGATGCATCTTCTTTTGTAGTTGTGACTTTAATGAC
>JAJONR010000163.1:0-68152 GCA_029582245.1 Solanum etuberosum
TCTAAGTTTAGATTGATCAGTTCTCACTCATATCAGTAGGTGTAGATTTATTCAATCTTGGTAGGGTCGTTTTGTGTTGTGAATGATCTCTTTCTATATGAGACATATATTTTTTTTATTCTCACACTGAATTTGTATTTGATTCATGTCGTTTTGTGTTTTTCAGAGATGTGGATACTGTTTCATTTGTTAGGGGTGAGATTGTGCCAAGTATCACTTAGCTTGACATAATAAGCCTCAAATGAGTTTGTATTATCTCTTTCGGGTTGTGATATGCATAAGTGTCTGTTCTCTATTGACAAATGAATCTACCTTTTTCTTTACTGCTTGTGACCTCTATGAGCTTCATTTTTCTTTAAGTTTTGATAAAATGACATTTGACATGAAATTTTGCCTTTTAATGTGGATCAGTAGCTTATGTTGTCTTAGGAAGGCACTGCCTTCAAGATTTAATGTGACAAACTGTTGATAAAAGTGTGCATTAATGTGTTTGGCCTGTTTCTTTATTGTTATGGATTGGGTTGGCTTTATTTGAAAGTTCATCTTCATGAACAGAGGTTAATCTATTTCTTTTATTTTCATGTGACCTTGGTGAGTTATTTGAACTCCATTACCCTCATCTTTTCATTCTGAGTGGGCCACGGAGGCATGATATATCGAGTTGCCCAAATATCTGCCACCATTCAAGCATATCCTGTCACTGACTAATCAACAGACAACCAGAAATTCCTAAAATTTATAGCTATATTCTACTTTGACTGGATATGGAGTTGGCCAAATGTAGTTTGTTAGTGATCATTTAAGTGTTTTGTTCTTTTCTCCCAGATTTATTATTCATATTTGCTGAAAGAGTCTTGGAATACATCTAGAACTAGGATTTTATAGTTTTTGTAACAATAGTTGATTGGAAAATGAATTTTTTTGTAGTTACTTACTGTGACATCTTATTAGCATATGAAATACATGTTTTAATAGCAACTAAGAGTCCTATTTTTAATAACAGAACCACTACATTTGAATGCATTTGATTTTTTTGGAATTTATTGATAGTAGAGATCATTAAGCAATTGCTTTCTAAGTATTGGTTGTACAAGACATGTTTCGTGAAGTTTATTTGAAATATATACCTTTGACTTATTTATTAGCTAATTTTGTGCTTTAGATCACTTATATATTTAATTATGTGATTATTGAATATATTCAAATAAAAAATGTTATTCTTAAAAATAAAAAATTGTGGCTACAAAAATTCTACACAACATTGCCACACTTCAAAAGTGTTGCTACAGGGACGTCCAATGTGTGGCTTATTGATTACAAATTTTATCTTGTACATAAGAAAAGTTACACTTTATAAGTGTTGTTCTAGATGAGATATAAAAGGCGACACTTTTTAAGTGTTGCCAATAACAAAGCAAAGCCACACTTTTAAGTGTAGTATAATCAAACAAAAGGTGCTGCTAATGAATTACTACAAAGCGCGCCCTTTATACCCCTTTGGCCACACTTATTAAGTGTAGCTGCAATGGCGACATTTTAAAAGTGTGGCCTAATGTCAAAGGTTACGCTTCTTTAGGCCACCCCCCTTAAAAAGTGTTGGTTAAAGTCAAAAAGTGTAGCCTTTTATCAAAGGCCACTCTTTTTGCTAGTTTAGGCTACTCTTTACTGGGATGGCTAAAAGCCTAAAATGTTGTAGTGAGCGTTCATGGACCTTATGAATAGAGTGTTTAGGCCTTATCTTCACATGTTCGTCATCGTAATTACTGATGACATACTGATTTATTCGAGGAATGAGGAGATCATGCTAGTCATCTCGGAATAGTCCTCAAGACTTTCAAAGATCGAGAATTGTATGCCAAATTTTCTAAATGTGAGTTTTACCTCGAGTATGTGGAATTCTTAGGCCATATTGTATTGTGCAAAGGGATTCGAGTTGTCATTAAAAAGATTGAAGCAGTGCAGAACTGACCTAGACCCACATCTCCAACTAATATAAGGAGTTTCTTGGGGTTGGCTAGTTACTACAGAAGGTTCCTCCTGGGGTTTTCATCTATTTCGTCCCCGTTGACTAAGTTGACTAAGAAAATTGCTAAGTTTCAATGGTGTAAAGCTTGTGAAAGGAGCTTTCTAGAATTGAAAACTCAGTTGACTACTACTCTCTTATGGACCCTACTAGAGGGTACAAAAGGCTTTGTTGTTTATTATGATGCATCCAGAGTTGGACGTGGTTGTGTATTGATGTTGAATGGTAAGGTTATAGCCTATGCCTCTAGAAAGCTTACGATTCATGAGAAAAATTATCCGACTCATGTTCTTTAGTTTGCAGCAGTAGGATTTGGCCTTATAATATGGCGTCACTATCTATAGGGTATTCATGTTGATCTGTTCAACAACCACCAGAGTCTCCACGATGTTTTCAGTCAAAAGGAGCTTAATCTCAGACAAAGGATGTGGTTAGAGTTGCTCAAGGACTACGACATGAGCATCCTATATCCCCCAGGTAATGCTTATGTTGTTGCTGATGCTTTCAGTAGGTTATCCATGGGAAGGACTACTCATTTTTAGGAAGATAAGAAAGAGTTAGCTAAGGAAGTTCACAGACTTGCCCATTTTGGAGTCCATCTGTTTGATTCAACTGAAGGTGGTGTTGTGTTGATGAATAATGTTGATTCATCACTAGTGTACGAATTGAATGAGAAACAAGATAAAGACCCATTTTTACTTGAGCTAAAGGCAAATGTTCATATGCAAAAGGTTATGGATTTTGAACAAGGTGGAGATGGTGTGTTGAGGTATCAAGGTAGATTGTGTATACCAAATATGGATCATCTCAATGAAAGAATCATGATAGAAGCTCACAATTCCAGATATTCAATCCATACGGGTTACTCAACGATGAACCATGAGTTGAGAGACGTCTAATGGCGTAATAGTTTGAAGAGGTACATTGTAGAGTTCGTTGGTAAGTGCCCAAATTGCCAACAAGTCAAGGTAGAGAAACAAAGACCCGGTGGAGTGACTTAGAACATAGTCTTCTGAAATAGAAGTGGGAGATGATTAATATGGAATTCAATATTGTCTAGCCGCGATCTTTCTGACAGTATTATTTTATTTGGGTGATTGTAGAACTGATGACCAAATCCGCCTATTTTTTGCTGGTAAAGTCTACCAATTGAGCAGAAGATTATGCCATATTATACATTCAGGAGATAGTCTGAATTCATGGAGTTCTTGTGTCTACCATTTCAGATAGGGGTGCACAATTCACTCCGCAGTTTTGGAAGTCTTTCCAGAAAAGTTTGGTTTCGAAGGTGAACCTTAGTAGAGCTTTTAATCCTCAGACAGATGGACAAGCAGAGCACACAATTTATATCCTAGAGGATAGGTTGATGGAATGCATCATGGATTTCAAAGGTAATTAGGATGACCACTTGCCTCTCATAGAGTTTCCTTACAATAATAGCTACTACTCCAGCATTCAGATGGCCCCTTATAATGCTCTTTATGGGCGATGGTGTAGATCTCTCGTTGGTCGGTTTGAGGTTGGTTAAGCTTATTTGATAAGGACAGACTTGGTTCAACAAGCAATGGAGAAAGTGAAGGTTATTTAGGAAATGCTTAAAACAGTGCAAAGTCGTAAGAAATCCTACACAGGGGTTAGGAGAAGGGACTTGGAATTTGAGGTTGATGATTTGTTCTACTTGAAGTTTTCACCTATGAAGGGTGTCATGAGATTTGGTAAGAATGAGAAACTCAGTCCCTGTGTCACGCCGTGAGGCTACCCTAGACGTAACACAGGGCCTAGGATAACGAGTGACCCCAAGCTTACTCTAAGTCTGGTATATCATAAGCATACTTCAAATAACTAGGTAGGACATGAACTATGCGGAAGCTAAATCAATAGATATCTGAAGAGGGACAAGCTCACTTAGTATGAATGTAACTATAACATATTACGAGAGTTCTAGTGTAGACTGAAACAACACTTAATAACTCAAGCTGAATGTACTACTATGTTTGAAAATCCTCTAGTCAATTGAGTCACCGGGACATGCCCCAGCTAACTCTAACAAACTGAAAACTGAATGTAAAGACAAAATAAAAGAATGTCTATTGTCCTCGGAATATGAGGACTCACCACTGAAGCTGCTGAACGGGGACCGAGAATCGATCTATGCATGATCTAGATGCTGAGTTCCTAAACCTACATCATGAAACGATGTAGCATAAAGTATGCGTCAGTACTTGGAATGTACTGAGCATGCTAGATATAGAGACTTAGCTGAATAAAGTATAGAGGTTGAACAATACATAACTGAGCAATGATAAAATCTTAACAAGGATATAGATATGTACTGAAGTATAACTTAAAATTGAACTGAATGATATGACCAAGTACTAATCATGAAGGTAACATGATGAACTGTATACTGATGTAATTGTTGAAAACCTAGTCAAAGCACTACGAGTCTGACTGTGGGATCTACTATTAACCGACATAAACCACATGAGCTGAACGTGGAGTCGGATGCATACGCCTCATCGAGAGGACCCAATATACCTTGCCAGAGGAATAACGGCATGATTGTGGTGTGATCACTAAAACTGATGCCCAACTGAGGGGACTTATAAACCTACGTGGGCACGTAGTTGTGGGACTTTGAGGGTACGCTGAACACTAGTCTAACTCAGTGCTAAGTCTACTCCCAACTGATTACATATGAACTAAGATGTACTAAAATACTGAATAGCTCATGATACTGACATGCTATCTGAGAATGCAACATTTATATAATTAATAATGTGACATTGGAACCTGGAGCATGATTTTTTCTTTACTAACCTAGCAAGTATAATACATGAAATAAGAGAAGTTACACAATCTAGAGTTCTAAGTATTATATAGAAAATTATGAAAACTTTCCAAGAAAACATGCTATTTTGATTAAGGATACTACAACAGCTAAAATCCCAACGAAATTTCAAGGTTTTAAAAACCCTAGGTCTAAACAAGATATGAAGAATCATTGAACTAACTTAATTCTAGGGACCTAATGAATTAAAGGAATCCACTAGTAAAATCTCACATACCTGGTGACGAAATCTATGAAGAAATCCTTTGGATTTTGGGGCTGAACTTTGAAGAACATTGCTTCTTGTTCTTGAGAGAACTGTTCACCTCCTTCTCTTATTTTTTCTCTATGTTGAGTGATTTTAGAAGAGTGAGGGTTTTGGATAGGCTCTGGCTAGATTATTAGGCTTAGACTGAGTAAAACGACGTAGTTTAGGTACTAAATGGCGTAGTTTGAATGCCCAAAGCATATGGGAAAAGACCAAAATGACCCTGACTTAAAAGCTGACGAAGGCCATCCATGGTGGGACTGAAAGGCTGTCGTTTAGACCAAGGCCTGTCAATTGGGTCGTGGTTATGGCCCTGTCCAACAGGGCTCTACTGAAATGAGTGTAACTTCTTACTTTGAGCTTGTACTTTAGCAAACTCGGTGGCGTTAGAAAGAGGACTCAATTATCTTTAATTTGATAGGTCATGGGCCACCTAATTCATTTTATTGCTAAAGGATATGACCTTTTGAAGTTGACAAAAAACCCAAAGGTTGAAATGCCCCAATCACGGTCTACTTCACGGACAGTGTGAAGCACCACGGGCCGTGTTGGCCATCGTGGTCCTTCCCAGTTAGTTGGGGTGGTACTGGGTCCTTTTTATGGGCATATTGATAGGTCGTGTGGTTTTCCATGGACTGTCGATTGGTCAGTGGTTCCTCACAGTGCCCTTTGATTTCATGCTTGCTTTCACGTGTAGGTTGATGGACCGTGTGGGGTTCCACGGTCCGTGGACCCCTCCCCGGTTAGTCCATTTTTCTTAGTTCAGTCTTAGGTAGATTTCTGAGGTGTTGCAATATCTCCCCCTTGGGATCATTTTTCCTCGAATGAAGACTAAACAAGCTTAGTACGGAAGGAAGGTCTATAATCCCTATTACTGGTTACTAGAAACTGTTATCTAACTAAACTAAGTTCCATGAACATGCTAAAACGCTAAAACGCAATGATACTGAGGGAATAAAATACTAAGATTGAATTTACGCAATAGTAAATTAAGAGACTAGAGAGGAACTATTACCTCAAGCTGGAACTGAATCGGAAGGAAAGAGTTGAGGGTACTTGGCCATCTTTGCTGCTTTTGCTTCCCAAGTAGCTCCCTCTATGGACTGACTCCTCCACAAAACCATTACTGAAGCTACTTCTTTATTTCTTAACCTACAAACCTAGAGGTCGAGTATTTAAACTGGCACCGCGTCACAAGTGAAACTATCCTTCATAGCCACACTCTCTAATTGTACTATTGATGCCGAATCACCCACACAGTTCTTCAACAAGGAAATGTGAAAGACTGCATGAACCACTTTAACTCATAAGCCACATTACCAACCTTTTTCACAATTTTGTAAGGACCTACACATCTGAGACTGAGCTTCCCTTTCTTTCCAAATCTCATCACCCTTTTCATAGGTGACAATTTCTAGAAAACCCTAACTCCCTTCTCCTCGTATCTACATAGGACTTCTGGCGACTCTGAGCAGCCCTTAGCCTATCTCTAATGAGCTGAACTTTCTACATAGCCTCATGAACTAAATCTGGCCCAATCAAGGCTGCTTACCTACTTCTAACCAACAAATTGGAGATCTGCATCTACGCCCATATAATGCCTCATAAGGGGCCAATCTGAATACTTGAATGGTAGCTATTATTATAGGAAAACTCTATGAGAGGTAGGTGATCATCCCAATTACCCTTGAAATTGATAACACAAGCTCTCAACATGTCCTCTAAGGTCTGAATGCTACGCTCTGCTTGACCATACGTCTGCGGATGAAATGTTGTACTGAGATTCACCTGAGCACCAAGACCTTTCTGAAATGATCTTTAGAAGCAAGAGGTAAACTAAGGACCTCTGTCTGATATGATAGATAAGAGAACCCTATGTAACCTGACTATCTCATTGATGAAGAGTTTAGCATAATCATACACTGAATCGGTAGTCTTGACAGCCAAGAAGTGAGTTGACTTAGTGACTCTGTCCACTATCACCCAAATGGAGTCATGCTGTTTGCCAGTACGAGGTAAACCTGTAATAACATCCATTTTAATCACTTCCCACTTCCACGTAGCAATGCTAATCTCTTGAGGCATACCTACTTGTTTATGATGTTCTACCTTAACTTGCTGACAGTTAGGAAACTTAGTCACAAAATATGTGATGTCCCTCTTCATGTCGTTCCACCAATAGACTTCCGGTAGATCATGGTACATCTTAGTGGCACCTGGATGAATAGAATACCAAGAATTATGGGCTTCTGTAAGAATCTGCCGAGGAACTGCACCCTTCAACTAAAGCAAAATAGGATCATTATTGTATTTCTCCTTAACCTCCGCTACCAATGAAGATTCTGACCCATTCTGAACTATTACACCACCTTCTGTCATTTCCTTAAGGCAAACTCTTAAGCGAACAATCCAGCGAATATCTCTGGCTAATTCTTTCTTCTCCTCCTCAACACGTGACACCACCCATAGACAGTCTACTGAGAGCATCAACCACTACATTTTCCTTACCAGGATGGTATAGCATATTCATGTCATAATGTTTTAGGAATTCAATCCATCTCCTCTATCGAAGAGTTAACTCTTTCTGGGTAAACACATACTGGAGGCTCTTATGATCTGTGAATACCTCAACATGAACACCATAGAAGTAATGTCTCCAAATCAGTAGGACAAATATTACGGCTGTAAGCTCGAGGTCGTGATTCAGGTAATTCTTCTCATGGACATTAATCTGCCTAGAAGCATAAGTTATGAACTTACCATACTGCATCATTACACAACCCTGGATGACTTTAGATGCATCACAATAAACCACGTAATCATCTGAACCCTCTGGTAGAGTCAACACAAGAGTTGTAGTCAACCTGGTTTTCAGTTCTAAGAAACTTTTTTCACATTCATTTGACCAATCAAACTTGGTTGAGTCAATTTGGTTAAAGGGGAAGCTACGGATGAAAATCCTTCAGAAAACCTCATGTAGTAACCGGCCAAACCCAGGAAAATTTCTATGTCTGTTGGAGAGGTGGGTCTGGGCTAGTGCTCCACTGCCTTAATTTTCTGTGAATCCACTCGGATACCTTCGCTAGATACCACATGACCAAGGAAAGAGACTGACTGTAACAAGAATTCACATTTGCTGAACTTATTGAATAACTGGCGATCTTTGAGAGTTTGCAGAACAACTCTTAGATGAGTCGCGTGCTCCTCTTCAATCTGAGAATAAATGAGGATTTCATCAATAAAAATGATAACCAACAAGTCAAAATACTATTTGAACACCATGTTCATTAAGTCCATAAAAGTTGTTGGAGCATTTTTTAGTCCAAACGACATAACTAAAAATTCATAATAACCATACCGAGTTCTGAAGGATGGCTTCAAAATGTCACTATCTTTGACTTTGAGCTAATGATTGCCGGATCTAAGGTCTATCTTAGAAAAGCAACCAGCACCCTGAAGTTGGTCGACTAAGTCATCAATCCTAGGGATAGGATATTTGTTCTTGATTGTGACTTTGTTCAACTGCCGATAGTCAATGCGTAGAGAACCATCTTTCTTTTTCATGAATAACACTCGAGCACCCCATCAAGAGATACTAGGTCTGATGAAGCCCTTATGTAGAAGGGTCTTTCAACTGCTCTTTCAATTCCTTAAGCTCGGCTGGAGCCATTTTGTAAAGAGGAATCGAAATAGGTTGTATATCTGAGAAAAGATATATTTCGAAGTTGATTTCCCTTTCGGGAGGAATTCCGGGAAGATCTTTTGGGAACACTTCAGGAAACTCATTTACTACTGCGACTGACTCAAGAGTTAGGGTTCAGAGTTTGAATCTTTAACCCGAACAAGATGATAGATATACCCTTTAAAAATAATTTTTGTAGCCTTGAGATAAGAGATGAATCGACCTATAGGCGATGAGCTACTACCCTTCCACTCTAAAACTAGCTTGTTTGGAATCTTAAACTGAACGATTCTAGTTTTACAATCAACTGAGGCATAACAGGAATATAACTAATCCATGCCTAGAATGATATCGAAATCTACCATTTCTAACTCTACAAGATCTGTTAATATGACTTTCTGTAACGCTTCGAATCCGAAAGAGGGTAAAATAGCACTTTTAAGGAGCTGTAGGTGCCAACCCACGGGCGGCACCTACGGCCCGTGGATGGGACCACAGAACATAGGTGTGGTCCGTGGATGGCCTCCCCAAAATAGACCTTGAACGCCCAGGACCAGGGCCTTCCCAACGGACCGTCGGTCAGAAAACAGTTTGTGGTTGAGGGCCCATGGTTCAAAGGTCCACTATCACTTTCTGACCACCATCGACGACCGTGCAGGACGAACCGTCAGTTAGTCCATGGTCCATCGACTGGTGGTCATGGGTCGAGATTCGGCAGTTTAGTTTAGAGGCAGTTGGGTCTTTTTCTAATTATTTTATCTCTACACTACGTCATTTTTTCCTTCATTAAGACTCCCAAATTAGTTCATTCACTTCATTCTCTCGAATTCACCAAAAATCAGAAATCTCCAATATTTCTCTCTCTAGAAAGCTTGAAGAAAAAGGATTCAACCTAGGGTATCAATTCCTCCATTGAAGATTAGCTATTGGATTCAAGGTATGATAGTTTTCATCCATAGATTCCTTCCATTTATGGAGTTCCTAACTTCTCCTATTTTAAAAGTTAGAAATCCCCAATTGAGTTAGGGTTTTCTTCAATTGTCATGGATTCTCTTTATTATTGAATTAAATGATTGAATTATGATCTCTTATGCATGAATTGATGAAAACCTATGATTTTATGATTATTTCCCCCATGAACCCATGTAATCCCCATATTTTTAAGTTATGATCCTATGATGTGGAATTTTTATTATAAAGCAAGAGTTTTATGAAATTTAGCATGTACTGATAGAGTTACATGAATTTATAATGAAATTCATAGCTAACCAATGTTTTTTAAATGTTGAATAATAAAAGTGGGTTTTGAACCTTGAAAGGTAAATTATGGAATTATGCATGTTCTTATGAAATCTATACAAATGTTTTAAGGATGCTTTGAGAGTAAAGTATCAATGATGATGTTGTTGTTGTGTTATTGAAAGAATTTTCTCATAAACACATGAAAGCAAGATCTGAAAGGTTTTCTCACATAATAAATGGTTCTAAGGTTGAAAAGTCTTCTCAACTAATTGAATCAAAGATTAAGAGCTATCCTAATGAAACCTTCCTTGGATTGGTTATTGAAAGATACCTTTCCATGGATGAAGACTTAGCTTGGATTGGCAAGATTACATGCCTTTCCATGGATAATAAGAACAAGTAAAAAATGACTATTCCATGGGATTTATGCTTTGCAACGAGAGGATATTGAGATGGATGCTCTCCCGTAAGTAGAGGTTGGGTTTCTAGAAGAAATCTCCTTATCCGTTACATATGTGCCCACATAGGATGATTGTCTAGACAAACATTAGCTAGTGCATCCACCTAAGCTAGAAGTTCATGGTCCTTACCTTTGTAGGTAGGACAACTCTTTTCGGTGTGGGAGACACCGGGGGATCATGTTATAGCTCAAAAGGTCTCTATATTGGTTAAGGCTAATTCCCAAATTAATAATGAACTAATGTTACTTCAAGAAGTATCTCATATGTGCTCAAAGGTTTCAAATGATGTTAGCTTGCATTGACCATATTTTATGACTTATGTTTTCTAATCCTTTTATATCATGTTTTAGCTTGGTCAATTGCATGTCATGAAATGTCCTCTTTTAGCATGATTTAATTTTTTGATGCATAGTTATCATACTTGGTACATTGTTTTGTACTAACGCATACTGTTGCCTACATTTCCCCAAATGCAGGGTTCGACAGTCAGGTTTCTCAGTTTCGTGGCTAGTGGTTGATTTCTATCTTCCCAAGCTTTGGTGAGTCCTCATGCTTCGAATATGAACTTTCATTGTTTTAGTTTACTTCTTCTATTTCAGTTTTGGATATGATGTATGGGCTAGGCCCAATTTATTCTATTGTACTAGATGGCTATTGAGACATGTATTTTAGACTTCCGCTTTACTTTTATAAAACGATTGGACTTAGACTATTGTTTTACTTCTATTATTCTATTTCTTATATTATGAATGCTAAGTGGCTTGCATGTGGTCTTTTGGATTCCTATATTCCATTTTACATCTAGGGGCTACCTCTAGGTTATGAAAAACTTGGTAATCAGAGCACAAGGTTTAGAATGGTCCTAGGATGTCTCATAAGCCACGTCGAGTAGAGTCTTTTTAATGAGTGTGAAGCACGTCATATTTATGAATTGGAGGCTACAAGATGATTAGGAAATATCACTTCTTTCATTACTCTAAAGTTGTGCGATAGATTTTAACTCTATAAGGCCTCTCTCTTAATCCTTATCCGATGCTCTACAGGATATGGCTACTCCAAGAGCTTATTCTAGAAGGAATGTGAGGGAGAATGTGGAACAAGAAGCTCCTCCCCAAGCTCCTCAAGTTTCGGTCAATCCTTAGGCCGAGCAAGTGACTAATGCGGAGTTTAGGCCTGCTTTTCAACTGTTGGCTCAAGACGTGATGGCCCAAGCCAATAGGAAGGTTGCGGTTCTCGTGAATCAAAATTTGGGTACGGCGGCATCTCGAGTTAGGGACTTCACTTTGATTGATGAGCTTTATAAGGTCTTGATAAGGTTTATAAGGTCTTGATGATCATGGAAGTGACGCTGGTGGAAAAGGTGGAGTTGGCCGCTTATCAACTTAAATGTGTGGCTCAAATTTAGTACAACAAATGGAAAGAAGGGAGACCAGAAGATGCGGGTCCTCTTGATTGGGAGAAGTTTAAGGTTGATTTTCTTGATAGGTTATTTCCCCTTGAGATGTGGGAAACCAAGGTGCTTGAGTTCATCAACCTTTGACAAGGAAGTATGAGTGTGAGGGAATATGCTCTAAAGTTCACGCAATTTTCTAAATATGCTCCAACAATGGTTGTCGATTCAAGGGCAAGGATGAGTAAGTTCGTTTCCGGTGTGTCCAAAATAGTGGTTAAAGAGTGCCGAACCATCATGCTCATTAATTACATGGACACATCTCGTCTAATGGTTCATGCACAACAGATCAAAGATAAAAAACATAAGGAAAAGTCTAGGGAGACAAAGAGGGATAAAACTAGTGATGGTAATTTCTCTTATGCAAGGTCCGATGGACATGGTCGTCCTAGGTTTTGACAAAAGTTTTCCTGTCAAGGTTCCTCCAATGCTCCTCCTAAGTTCAACAAAGATAGGGTGTCTAACCCTAATCCTCAAGGAGGTAATGGTAGTGGATCTTCATTTCCCATGTCTACTTGTACTAGGTGTTGAAAGAAGCACGAGAGAAAGTGCCTAACCGGCACGCATGGTTGGTTTAGTTGTGGTAAGAGTGGTCATAAAATGAGGGATTGCCTGATGCTTATTGTTAAAGTAAGAGAGGGCAATCAAGCTCCTCCTAGTAGTTCGGGTCCCAATACTCCCAAGCAAAACTGATTCTATGCACTTCAGACTCGTGGGGAACAAGAGGGTTCTCCTGATGAGGTTACTGGTATGTTGAAAGTTTTCCAACTTGATATTTATGCTTTACTTGATCCCGGTGCTACCTTATGTTTTATTACAACATATGTTGTTATGATGTTTGATATTCTTCCGGATGTGTTGTTAGATCCTTTTTCTGTCTCTACTCATGTTGGTGATTCTATTGTGGCTAAGATGGTCTATAGAAAGTGTCTCGTTTCCTTGTCCTATAAAGTTACTCTTTTTGACTTAGTAGAGCTTGATATGCTAGACTTTGATGTTATTCTTGGTATGGATTGGCTGCACTAATGTTATGCTTCTATTGATTGTAAAACTCATGTAATCAAGCTTAAGTTTCCAAATGAGCCTGTCCTAGAGTGGAAAAAGGGAAATTATATGCCTAAGGGTCAGTTTGTCTCTTATCTTAAAGCTAGAAAGATGATTTCTAAAGGTTGCATTTACCATCTAGTTACGGTAAGGGATGTGGATTCCGAAACCCCTACTCTTGATTCGGTCCCCATTGTTAATGAGTTTCCGGAAGTGTTCCTAGATGACATACCTAGTATTCCTCCTAAAAGGGAAATAGACTTCGGTATTAACCTTCTCCCCGATACGCAACCTATTTCTATTATTCCTTACTGTATGGCTTCAGCAGAATTAAAGGAGTTGAAATTTTTTTTGAAGGATATGTTGGATGAGGGTTTCATCCGACCGAGTATCTCTCCATAAGGTGCTCCAGTTTTGTTTGTTAGAAAGAAAGATGGTTCTCTTCGTATGTCTATTGGCGATAGTTAGTTTAACAAGGTGACCATTAAGAATAAGTATCCTCTTCCAAGGATAGATGATTTCTTTCACCAACTTCAAGGAGGAAGTTACTTCTCTAGGATTGATCTTCAATCCGGTTATCATCAATTAAGGGTAAAGGAAGATGACATTCCGAAGGCGTCTTTTCAAACTCGGTATAATCATTATGAGTTTTTGGTAATGTCATTTAGGTTCACTAATGCTCCGTCGATGTTTATGGATTTGATGAATAAGGTGTTTAGACAATACCTTGACATGTTTGTCATCGTGTTCATTGATGATATACTGATCTATTCGAGAAGTGAGAATGAGCATATTGATCATTTGAAGATAGTGTTGAAAATTCTCAAGGACCAACAACTCTTTGAAAAATTTAGTAAATGCGATTTTTTGCTAAGGTTTGTAGCTTTTCTTGGTCACATTATTTCAAGTAAGGGCATTGAAGTAGATTCTAAGAAGACGGATGCGGTTAAGAGTTGACCTAGACCTCTAACTCCTTAAGATATTAGAAGTTTCTTGGGTTTGGCCGGTTACTATAGAACGTTTGTTGAGAGATTCTTTTCAATTGCCTCTCCTTTGACGATTTGACTCAAAAGAAGGCTAAGTTCATATGGTCCAAAGTGTGTGAGAAGATTTTCAAAGAGTTGAAGGATAGACTTACTTCCTCTCCGGTGTTGACTTTATCGGAAGGGACTGATTGTTTTGTGGTTTATTGTGATGCCTCTAGAATTCGGTTAGGGTGTGTGCTTATGCATAATGGGAAAGTCATTGCCTATGCCTCAAGGCAACATAAGATTCATGAAAAGAATTATCCTACCCATGACGTTGAATTAGCGGTGGTTGTTTTTGCCTTAAAGATTTTGAGGCATTATTTGTATGGTGTGCATGTAGATGTGTTTACCGACCATAAGAGTTTGCAATATGTGTTTAATCAGCAAGATGTAAATCTTCACCAAAGAAGGTGGCTGAGTTATTGAAAGATTATGATATGAGTGTTCCCTATCACCCAGAAAGGCTAATGTGGTGGCGGATGCTCTTAGTCGGTTAGCTATGGGTAGTGTTGCTCATATTGAAGAAGAAAATAAGGAGTTGGTTCGAGATGTTCATAGATTGGCCCGATTAGGTGTTTGTTAGTGGATTCCACCAATGGTGGTGTTATGGTTTACAATGGTTCCGAATCATCTTTTGTGGCGGATGTGAAAGCCAAGCAAGGTCTTGATCAAATTTTGGTTGAATTAAAAGATGCGGTGCTTAAGAAACCCGTTGAGACTTTCTCCCAAGGGGGAGATGGGGTGCTTAGATATGAAGGTCGTTTGTGTGTTCCAAATGTGGATGACTTGAGGGAACCGATATTGTCAGAAGCCCATAGTTCACGGTATTCCGTTCACCCACGAGCCACCAAGATGTATCCTGATTTCTAGGAGGTCTATTGCTGGAATGAGATGAAGAATGATATTGCAAGATTTGTGGCTAAGTGTCCGGATTGCCAACAAGTGAAAGTTGAACATCAGAAACTGGGAGATTTGTCCCAAGACATTAGCATTCCTACTTGGAAGTGGGAAGATGTGAACATGGACTTTATTGTTAGTTTGCCTCTCACCCGACGACAACATTACTTGATCTGGTTTATAGTAGATCGGATGACGAAATCGGCTCATTTCCTTCCCGTCAAGGTTTCCTATTCGGCAGAGGACTATGCCAAGTTGTACTTGAGAGAAATGGTAAAGTTGCATGGAGTGCCTTTGTCCAGTATTTCCGATCGTGGTACCCAATTCTCTTCTCAGTTTTGGAAGTCTTTCCAAAAGGGTCTTGGTACTCGTGTTAATCTTAGTACGAGCTTTCATCCTCAAACCGATGGGAAAGTGGAGCGTACTATCCAAACTTTGGAAGATATGTTAAGAGCTTATGTGATTGATTTTAAGGGTAATTGGGCTTACCATTTGCCATTGATTGAGTTTTCTTATAACAATAGCTATCACTCGAGTATTGCTATGGCTCCATTTGATGCATTATATGGTAGTAGGTGTAGATCTCCTATAGGATGGTTTGAGGTGGGTGAGCTTTCCCTAATAGGTCCCGAGTTGGTACACGAGGCCATAGAGAAAGTTTGACTTATTAGAGAAAGGTTTAAAACGACTCAAAGTCGGCAAAAGTCATATGCCGACCTGATAAGAAGAGATCTTGAGTTTGATGTTCATGATTGGGTTTACTTTAAAATCTCACCCATGAAGGGTGTAATGAGGTTTGGTAAGAAAGGGAATCTTAGTCCCCGATATGTAGGCCCATATCATATTTTGAGACGTGTTGGTAAGGTTGCTTATGAACGAGATTTGCCAAATGAGTTTGCATCAGTGCATCCAAATTTCCATGTCACTATGTTGAAGAAATGTGTTGGTGATCCGACATCCATAGTTTCCTTAAAAGGTTTGGGAGTTACGGAGATCTTTCTTATAAGGAAGTTTCGGTTGAGATTCTAGACCAGCAAGTCAAGAAGTTGAGAAACAAAGAAGTAGATTCCATGGAAGTGTTGTGGAGGAATCAATTAGTTGAGGGTGCTACTTGGGAGGTCGAGGCCGATATGATGTCCCGATATCCTCATCTCTTTCCTTCTACTTATACTCTAGGTTAAGGTAATTAGTTCCTCATGGTTTGTTCTTTTTTTTGGAGTCATGTGTCTTATATGTTTCTATGATTTCCTTACTATGCATGATTTATGAAAAGTTCATGTTTTGAGAAAATGAGTCAATTTGATTGATTTCTACATGTTTATGTGCACATAATTATGAATTGCATATAGACTACTTGATATGATGTTGTGAGCATGTCTTTAGCCTGGAGTTGAAGTTTCCTCCTCGGATATATGCATTTGAGTATGATTTTAGCTTGGAGTTGATGTTTCCTCCTTGGATGTTAGCATAGAGTCAATGTTTCCTCCTCGGATATGTGTATTGCATGCACGATGGGCATTTAGATTAAGTTCCACCCTCTTATGATATTTTGATTACGTCCTAGCTTGGAGTCGATAATTCCTCCATGGTTATATGCATTAGATGAAGTTGCATTGATGGTTGGGTTGTTAGTTCCTCTCCTACTCCTTTCGTACTAGCTTGAATCTCATTCGAGGATGAATGATCCTAAAGGGGAGATATTGTAACACCCCGGATCCAAAAAAGGGTAAAATAGAACTTTTATGGAGCTGTAGGTGCCAACCCATGGGGGACACCCACGGCCCGTGGATGGGACCACGGACCGTTGGTGTGGTCCTTAGATGGCCTCCCCAAAACAAACCCTGAAGGCCCAGAACCACGGCCTGACCAACGGACCGTCGGTCAGACCACAGTTTGTGGTTGAGGACCCATGGTACAAGGGCCCAGAATAACTTTCTGTCCACCATCGACGGCCGTGTAGGATGGACTGTCGGTCAGTCCACTGTCCGTCGACTAGTGGTTGTGGGTGGCGATTCGGCAGTTAAGTTTAGGGCCAGTTGGGTCTTTTCCTAATTATTTTATCTCTATACTACGTCGTTTTGCCCTTCATTAAGACCTCTATATAAGTGATTTCAACTCCCAAATTAGTTCATTGACTTCATTCTCTCAAAATTCACCAAGAAGAAGAACTCTCCAATATTTCTGTCTCTAGAAAGCTTGAAGAAGAAGGATTCAACCTAGGGTTTCAAGTCAAGTCTCAATTCCTCCATTGAAGATTAGCAATTGGATTCAAGGTATGATATTTTTCATCCGTGGATTCCTTCCATTCATGGAGTTCTCAATTCTCTTTTTTTTTTATTGTTAGAAATCCCCAATTGAGTTAGAGTTTTCTTCAATTGTCATGGGTTCTCTTGATTATTGATTTAATTGATTGAATTATGATCTCTTATGCATGAATTAGTGAAATACTATGATTTTATAATGATTTGTCCCATCAACCCATGTAATCCCTATGTTTTCAAGTTATGATCATATGATGTGGGATTTTGATTATTAAGCAAGAGTTTTATGAAATTGAGCATGTATTGATAGAGTTACATGAATTTAAGATGAAATCCATAGCTAACCCATGTTTTCTAAATGTTAAAGAATGAAAGTGGTTTTTGAACCTTGAAAGGTAAATTATGGAATTATGCATGTTCTTATGAAATCTATGCAAATGTTTTAAGGATGCTTTGAGAGTAAAGTACCAATGATGATGTTGTTGTTGGGTTATTGAAAGGATTTTCTCATAAACTCATGAAAGAAAGATGTAAAAGGTTTTCTCATATAATAAGATTGAAATGTCTTCTCACCTAATTGAATCAAAGATTAAAAGCCATCCTAATGAAACCTAGTTTGGATTGGTTATTGAAAGATACCTTTCCATAGATGATCACTTAACTTGGATTGGGAAGATGATGTGTCTTTCCATGGATAATAAGACCAAGTAAGAAGTGACCATTCCGTGGGATTTATGATTAGTACCGAGAGGATATTGAGATGGAAGCTCTCCCGTTAGTAGAGGTCGGGTTTCTAGAAGCAATCTCCTTATCCCTTACCTATGTGCCCCCATAGGATGATTGTCTAGACAGACATTAGCTAGTGGATCCACCCAAGCTAGAAGTTCATGGTCCTTACCTTGGCAAGTAGGACAACCCTTTTCAGTGTGGGAGACACCAGGGGATCGTTGTCCCCATAGGATGATTGTCTAGACAGATATTAGCTAGTGGATCCACCCAAGCTAGAAGTTCATGGTCCTTACCTTGGCAAGTAGGATAACCCTTTTCAGTGTGGGAGACACCAGGGGATCATCTTATAGCTCACATGGTCTCTATGTCTGTTAAGGATAATTCCCACATTAATATTGAACGAAGGTTACTTCAAGAAGTATCTCATATGTGCTCAAAGGTTTCAAATGATGTTAGCTTGCATTGACGATGTTTTATGACTTATGTTTTCTAACCCTTTTATATCATGTTTTAGCTTGGTCAATTACATTTCATGAAATATCCTCTTTTAGCATGATTTAAATATTTTATGCATAACTATCATATTTGGTACATTATTTTCTACAAACGCATACTCTTGCCTACATTTCTCAGAATGTAGGGTCCGACAGTCAGGTTTCTCAGTTTCGTGGCTAGTGATTGATTTTGAGGTTCCCGAGCTTTGGTGAGTCCTCATACTCCGAGGACATACTTTCATTGTTTTAGTTTACTTCTTGTATTTCAGTTTTGGACATGATGTATTATCTAGGCCCAATTTCATTCTATTATATTAGATGGCTATCGAGACAAGTGTTTTAGACTTCCGCTTTACTTTTATAAAACTATTGGACTTGGACTATTGTTTTACTTCTATTAGTCTATTTCTTATGTTATGAATGCTAAGTGTGGCTTGTATGTGGTCTTTCGGGTCCTATACGCCATGTAACATCTCGGGGGTACCTCTGGGTCGTGGCACTTTCTAAGCGACTGTGACAGGGAAATTTTTATATACCCGTCTAGCTAAAAATGGGTCACCAATAGGAGTAGAGACTGAGAAGGGTTCTAAGAGAGTTGTTGGACTGACACCAAAGTTTACTACTATATACGGAGTTACAATAGACAGAGTAGCCTCTTGATCTAACAATGCATAAATATCTAAATGGAAGACTCGCAACATACCAGTTACCATATCAGGAGAATCTTCTTGGTCCTGGCGAGGTTGAAGAGCATACAACATGTTCTGATGCTGACCACCACCTATACAAGATGAAAAACCCTACTGAGTTGGGTGACCTACTGGTGCTGCTGGAGCTGTAGACTGAGCCCTATTGTTGTTACCTCCTTGCCCATGCCTGGCAGAAGGGCAATCCTTCAACCTATGGCCATACTGACAACACCCATAGCACCCTTCCTTGCCTACAAGACACTCGCTCGGATGGTTCTTACCACACTTTGGACAATTTGGGAAAGTCATGTTACCTGAAGTACTCCCCTGAGACTTCGAGCGTGACGCCCTACTTTATGATCCTGTCGAAACCTGAGGGATGGGGCACTAGATGATGAAGGTGCTGGGGCTGTAGACCTTTGCCGAAACTGTGACTTATTCCCACCGACCAACTTTTGCTGTGAGTATTCATAATTTCCTGTTCTGGCCTTTTTGTTATCCTTAGCCATTTCCCTGAGCTTCTCTCCCTAACCTACTGAGCATGAGTCATAAGTCTGGAGATACCCCTAGAAGCATATAATTTATACATTCGGTCTTCATCAGATCGGATATCCAAAATAAGAACTTACTTAGTTGTGCCCTTGGATCGCCAACCATGTGCGGAGCATACCTGGAGAGTTGGGTAAACTTCCACCCGTACTCTTGGACCAACATTAAACCCTGCTTAAAGTTCATAAACTCTTGTTCCTTAGCTTCGCTCAACTCTCTTGGGAAGAACCTGCCTAGAAAAGCTCCAGCAAAACAATCCCAAGTCACAGGAGTTGCATCTGCTCCCCTGTTGTTTTTCCACTAAGTGAACCAGATATGAGCCACATCCTTAAGTTGGTAGGATGCTAGCTCCAACCTATCACTTTGATAACTAGCATCACCTCAAGGATCTTCTTAACATCATCAATGAAGTTTTATGGGTCCTCACCAACTTTCGACCCTAGAAACTTAGGCGGATTCATCTGAATAAAGTCTCGAACACTAGTTGCAGCTGATCCACCATTAGTGTTTGCAGCAGTTGTGGCTTTTTTATTGTTCTGATTGGCTACCCTCTAAGACAAGAGCTGGATCGCATTCCAAAATTCTACATTCATAACCTCATGGTTCGAGACTGGAGGAACTGCATTAGCATTGCATGCACTAACATTCCGTGTGTTAGCTCTACGAGGAGGCATGATCTGAAATGCATAACGACAGATTAGAAAGGAGAAGTTTAATAATACATCACGCACGATAAGAATATCAAAGAAACTAAAAATTTTCATAAAACACTTTGCACCCTCCACCCCATACGTGTGGCGCGCTTCACACTTCTAAAAGGGACTCTACATAGTTCAACTTTCTGATACCCTTGAACTCTTGAACCTAATTCTCTGATACCAGGTTTGTCACGCCCCAAGGCTACAACCTAGATGTAACACAGGGCTTAGGATAACGAGTGGACCCAAGCTAACTCAGATTCTAGCATATCATCAACATACTGGACATAACCAAGAAAGACATGAACTATGCGGAAGCTAAATTAATAGATATCTGCAGAGGGACAAGCTCAATTAGTGTGAATGCAAAAAATAACATATTATGAGAGTTCTAGTGTAGAATGATACTACACTTAATAACTCAAGCTGAATCTACTACTATGTTTGAAAAGCCTCTATTCAGTTGAGTTGCTGGGAGATGCCCTAGCTAACTCTAACAAACTAAAAACTGAAGGTAAACACAAAAATGAAAGCATGTCTATTGTCCTCGAAATATGAGGACTCACCATTGAAGCTGCTGAATAGGGACCGAGAATTGATCTTTGCGTGATCTGGATGCTGAGTACCTGAACCTATATCATGAAACAATGTAGCGCAAAGTATACGTCAGTACTTGAAATGTACTGAGCATGCATGATATAGATACTAAGATGAATAAAGTATATAACCTTAAAAATACATAATTGAGCAATGATATAGTCTGGACAAGGATATAGATATGTACTGAAGTATAACTGAAAACTGAACTGAATTTAATGACCAAGTACTAATCATGAAAGAAACATGTTGAACTGTATACTGATGTCAATGTTTAAAACCTGGTCAATGCACTAAGAGACTGACTGTGGGAGCTAATATTAACTGACATAAACCACGTGTGATAAACGCTCTATCGAGAGGACCCAATATACCTTGCCAGGGGTATAAAGGCATGATTGTGGCATGATCACTAAAATTGATGCCCAACTTAGGGGACTTATAAACATACGTGGGCACGTAGTTCTGGGACTTTGATGGTACGCTGAACGCTTGTCCAACTCGGTGCTAAGTCTACTCCCAACTGATTACATATGAACTAAGATGTACTGAAATGTTGAATACCTCAAGATACTGACATGCAATCTGAGAATACAACATCAAATTACTGATAAAGTGACATTGGAGCCCTGGAGCATGATTTTCTCTTTACTAACCTAGAAAGTATAATTCATGAACTAAGTGAAGTTACACATTCTAGGGTTCTGAGTTTTATATAGGGAATTATGCAAACTTTCCAAGAAAACATGCTATTTCATTTTAGGATACTACAGCTGCTAAAAGCACAACGTATCTTCAAGGTTTTAGAAACCCTGGGTCTAAAAATGATATGAAGAATCAAGGAACTGTTTGAATTCTAGGGACCTAATGAATGAAAGGAATCCACTAGTGAAATCCCACACACCTGGTGACGAAATCTATGGAGATATTCTTTGGATTTTAGAGCTGAACTTTGAAGAACACTACTCCTTGTTCTTGAGAGAACTGGTCGCCTCTTTCTTTTCTTTTCGCTCTAAGTTAGGTGATTTTAGGACAATGAGGGTTTTGGGTATGTGTTAACTAAATTATTATGCTTAGACTCAGCAAAATGACGTAGTTTAAATTTCCAAAGCATAGGGGAAACAACCAAAATGACCCTGACTTAAAAGTTGACGAAGGTCATCCACGGTGGGACTGACGGGCCGTCGTTTGGACCTAGGCCCATCAACTAGGTTGTGGTTAGGGCCCTGCCCAGTAGGGATCTACTGAAACGAGCGTAACTTTTTACTTTGGACTTCTTTTTTTAGCAAACTTGGTGGAGTTGGAAAGAGGACACAATTATCTTTTATTTGATATGTAATGGGTCACCTAGTTCTTTTTGTGCTAAATGATATGATTGTTTGAAGTTGACCCAAAACCCAAAGGTTGAACTGCCCCAATCACGGTCCACTTCATGGACCGTGTGAAGCACCACGTGCCGTGTATGCCACCATGGTCCTTCACAGTGAGTTGGGGTGGTACTGGGTGATTTTTACGGGCATCTTGACAGGTCGTATGGGGTTCCATAGATCGTTGATTGTTCTGTAGTTCCTCACAGTGGCCGTCGTGGTTCACCCATTTTTTGTGGTTCAGTCTTTGGTAGAATTCTGAGGTGTTACACCTCGGTACATTGGTACTTACAATATATCCATGAGGGTTGGTAAAGTAGCTTATAAGTTGGAGCTACTGTCAAAATTAGCAGCAGTCCAGCCAGTATTTCACATATCCATGCTAAAGATGTGTTTGGGCGATCCGTCACTTATTTTGCCTATGGCAAATATTTGTATCAAGGACAACCTATCTTATGAGGAGATGCCCGTTCAGATTCTTGATTGTCGTGTTCGCAAGTTTAGAATGAAGGATGTTGCATCTGTCAAGGTAATATAGAGAAACCAATTTGTTGAGGAAGCTACTTGGAAGGCTGAGGAGGATGTGAAGAAGAGATACCCTCATCTCTTTCCTTCCGAAACAATTCCAGACCAAGCTACTAAATCTTGTAAAGTACACTTTAAGTTGATATGTTGAGTAATGTTAGTTGCATGTTTTGTGCTTGAGTTGGGTTGTAAGATTCTTCCCACCCCTGTTCTGCTTGATGTGATCTCATTCGAGGATGAATGTTCCCAAGGGGGAGATATTATAACATCTCATATTTCGAAATAGCTAATTAGAAAATTAGTGCAAGTCACCCATAATGTCACGCCATAAAGCTACCCCAGGACGCGGACACGGGATCTAGGATCACGAGTAACCCCAAGTTAACCCTGCTGGCATCACATAAGCATACTTAAAGAGAACTGAATCAATAAACATTGTGAGGAAGCTAAATCATGAAATAAATCTGAAATGATGGGGAATACCCATACTACATCTGAATATATAAATGCGGAGAGTTTAACAACAACTGAAAATTCAAACTCAAATACTAAAGCTGATTCTAACTATGTCTGAAATAAAGCCTCTAACTGACTAGAAATGCTGGGAAGTGCCCCAGCTAAATCTAGCAAAAACTGAAACTAAGACTAGAAGCAAAGGAACTATGTTTGTCCTCCTCGGAGAATGAGGACTCACCACTAATATTGTTGAGCTGAAGATCGGGAACCGATCTATGCGTGATCTGGAAGCTGAGAACCTGAACCTACATCACGAGAAGATGTAGCGTACAGTATGCGTCAGTACTTGAAAGGTACTGAGCATGCAGGATAGAGTAAAACTGAACAATAATCATAACTGAACAAAGCAATAAGAACAATGATATAATCTGAACTAAATGTAAATACTGAGATATACTGAATACTGAGCTAACTGAATGCAATGACCAAGTACATGATATGCTGAGTCTGAATACTGAACTGTAACTGATAACCTGGTCAATGCACTAGAATCTGACTATACTATGGGAGCTACTAATAACCGACATAAAACCACATGAGCTAAATGTGGAGTCCGATGTATACGCCCCATCGAGAGGACCTAATATACCCTACCAGAGGTATAAAGGCATGAATTTAGTGATCACTAAAATGATGCCAACAGAGGGGACTTACAACCTAAGGGGCACGTAGTTCTGGGAATATTCGGGTACGCGGAACCCTAGTCCAACTCGGTATTAAGTCTACTCTCAACTGATTATGTAAATAACACATTATGACTGAATGCTGTAAAACATGGATGGCTCGATATTCTGACATGCATACTCTGAGAATGATATAATTATATCTTATAATATGAGATTCGTAATTTGAAGAATGTATGTAACTGAAATAACTAGCCTAGTATGTGTAATTCATGAACTAAAGGAACTACATAGCTAGGGTTCTGAATTTCATGTAAGAAACTGAGCAACAACATGATAATCTGATTTGGATCATTCTAATAGCTAAAACCCAATAATTTCTAACATTCAAGAAATCCTAGGTCTAGATAATATCAAGGGAATCAAGATTCTCACTGAATTCTAGGGACCTAATGGGCCAAAGGAACCCAGTAGTGAAATCCCACATACATGGTGACGAATTTTATGGAGAAATCTTTCGATTTTGGGGCTGGAACTGATGGAATTTTGCTGCATTCTTGAACTAGGGTTCTTGATCTCTTTCTCCTCTTACGCTCTAGTTTTTCTATGTTTTGATGAATGATCTAACTTAGGTAAGTTCTAGTTATGTTTCTAGGCTAAAACTGACCAAAACTACGTAGTTTAGGATTTAAACGACGTAGTTTAGGGGTCCAACGCATAAGGATAAGGCCAATAGAACCCTGACTTAACTGCTGTCGGGGCCAACCGATGGACCAGACCCATAGACCATGGATTGATCGACGGTCCGTGCTGGTCGGCCGTCATTCGTGACTGGGGTTGGAAACTGGGGCATCGATCCATGGACCTGGACCACGGTCCGTGGGTCCGGCCGTGGGTCGTGTTTTAGATGAATTTTTTATAGCTTTCTTGGGACGATTGCAGGTGGCTTCCGACGGACCACCAGCACGGACCGTGGGTGGCAACCGTGGGTTGCACCTGCAACTATTGAAAATCTACATTTTGGTAGTTCTAGAATACGGGGTTACACATAAGTTTTTTGTGTTTGAGTGAAATTAAAACACCCATATCGTTTAGCACATAAAAAATTAGGTGGCCCATGAGATTTCAAATTGAAGGTCCTTTGAGTCCTCTTTGAAACACCGCCTACTTTGCTAAATTTCGAGTTCCGAGTAAGAAGTTATGGTTATTTGAGTGAAGACTCTCTATTTAAGGCATTCCATTCGTTTTGGGAAAGGGTATTTTGGAGTTTTCTTTTTTGCAACTAGGCTTAGCACATTTTTCCTGACTCAATTATGGGTCTAATCAGATTCTAAATCACCTTTTCACGTTCCTAAATACTTATGGATTTAGAGGGAGGTTTCAAGCAGAGAAAAAGGGCAAAGTTCAAGCATTCTTCAAGATTTCTGGTTTTCGCCAAGAACATCATTATTTCCAGGTATGTAAGGCTCATCACAGTTTTGGATTTGTTCATCCTAACGATATACATCTAATTCATCCATGAAATCGTTATTTTAAGAGATTCCTGAGTAGTTCTTGATTTTTGTTTCATTCTATAACAACGAAAGTGTTGATTTTCTTAGGTTAAGGGTCTTGAGTATGAGTTATGATTCTTGAAAACAATTATATGAAATTGATCATGTATTGGTGTTGGGTTTGATAATTAAGAAGAGCTTAGGAGAAATTTCCCAATTCTAAACGAGTTTGAAGCATAATTTTGAACAAAAAAATTTGTCGGATTCGCTGTGTAGGGTCTGGGGCGCAGCGACAAGAGTAAGCCCGAAGCCAGCCATAGTACTTTGGGGCCTGGGGCGGCGCACCAGTAGTGCGCCTGAACCCAGCCCCAGTACTTTGGGTCCTGGACCCTGCTCCCGCAGTACACCCGAAGTTCACTTGGTTTCCTTTTTTCGCCGGCGTGTGTTCGTTTAAGTTGTGGCTACGTTTCACCTTTCTATATTAACTCCTAAAGTCTCCATTAATCCTTGAGATATCTTACATGTCCCATTAACATGTCTTAATTTACATTCCAAACTAAGGTGAGTTTAAGAGGAAAGTTCATGAGGTTCTTTTGAGTCATTTTGAGAATCTTTTTGTAATCAACAATGGTTTTGAACTATGTCTTGAGGAAATAAACATGAGAATGAGAAGACTTGCATTCAGGATAGAAAAAGAGTATAAGGAAACAAATTATTCCCAACTATAACACTTTTACATTTAAAAAGAGAGAAACATTTATTTCTAAATGAGTTTATGAGTTCAGATATAGTTTTAGAGTATTACCACTTTTAAGAGGATCTTTTGAGTAATTACCTCAAATTTAGAAAGAGTTATGTTTTAAAAATTTGAGCATGATTTTACATATTATTTGGAGTAGTATTGAGCATCGATATGGGGATAAGTTCAAACAACTCACATTCCTCCTAAACCATGTAGCCAAATATGGTAAAGGATCCTAATTTTTAGACGACTCATTATTGCTTTTAATCATAGCTTAGTGGATCTAGTTAGTTGAGGTGTTTGATACCCTGACAAGGTACAGGAAAATTCTGGCCGCATGGGCGAGATGCTATACGATCACATATCTCGTACATTCAATGTACTGAAGTCATTCAACCTACATCTTTTTATGATGCAGATACAGGTGTCAAAACCCTGAGACTATCCCCTTGACGTAAACACGGGACTTAGGATCACGAGTGACCCCAAGCTAACCCTGAGCTAGCATATCATAAGCATACTTAAACAAATACTGTGCGGAAGCTAAAAACATGAGATATCTGAAATGATGGGGAATACCCAATACTGTCTGAATATAAAGAAACTATGAGTTTAATAACAACTGAAAGATCAAACTCAAAACTAAAGTTGAATCTAGTATTATGTCTGAAATACACCTCTAACTGACTAGAGATGCTGGGACATGCCCCCAACTAACTCTAGCAAATACTGAAAATTGAAATGAAAAGCCTAAATATAGAAACATGTCTATTGTCCTCAAAGGATGAGGACTCACCACTGAAGCTACTGAACTGGAGATCAGGAACCGATCTACGTGTGATCTTAGTGCTGAGGACCTGAACCTACATCACAAGAAGATGTAGAGAAGAGTATGCGTCAGTACTTGAAAGGTACTGAGCATGCAGGATAGGATAAAGTTGAACAACATATAACTGAACAAAGAATACTAAGCAATGGTATAATCTGAACATGATAAATATACTGAGATATACTGAATATAACTAAACTGTATGCAATGACCAAGTACATAACATGTTGAAACTGAATACTGAAAATGTAACTAGTAACCTGGTCAATACACTAGAATCTGACTGCGGGAGATACTAATAACCGGCATAAAACCACGTGAGCTAAACGTGGAGTCTGATGTATACGCCCCATCGAGAGGACCCAATATACCTTGCCAAGGGTATAGAGGCATGACTGGCGTGATCACTAAGTATAATGCCCACAAAGGGGACTTAACCTACGGGGCCACGTAGTTCTGGGAGTATGAGGGTGACTGACCCTAGTCCAACTCGGTATTAAGCCTACTCTCAATAGAATGTATAAAATACAACATAACTGAAATAATTTGATAGCTCAAGATTCTGACATGCTAACTGAAAATGCAACATCAATGTACTGATAATGAAATATTTGTAAACTGATACATGTATATCTGTATAAACTGACCTAAGCAAGTGTAATTCATGAACTAAACGAATCTCCACCACTAGGGTTCTGAGTTTCATGCAAGGATTAAGCATCATAGCTACAAAAACGTAATATTCTTATTAGGATTCATCTAACAGCTAAATCACAACAGTAATCTGAAGTTCTAGAAACTCTAGGTCTAACAAATATGAAGGGAATCAAGAATCTGACTGAATTCTAGGGACCCAATGGGTGAAAGGAACCCACTAGTGAAATCCCACATACCTGGTGATGAATTTCATGAAGAAATCTTTCTATTTCGGGCTGGAACAGACTAAACCTTGCTGCATTCTTGGAGTAGGGCTGCTCGACAGCTTTCTCCTCTTTTCGTTCTAATTGGATGAATTTTTGAGAATGAATTGACTAGGGTAGATTCTAATTAAGTTACTAGGCTTAAGCTGGAAAAAAACCACAGAGTTTAGGGGTTAAAAGACGTAGTTTAAATGTCCAACGCATAGGGAAAAGACCAAATGACCCCTGACTTAAAAGCTGTTGGGGGTCACCGATGGGCTAGACCGATGGACCGTGGATGGATCGACGGTTTGTTCTGGTCGGCCGTCGATTGGCGTCTGGGGCTCGTACCTGAAGGCCACAATCCACTGACCAGGACCACGGCCCTTGGTCTGACCTACGGTTTGTAGGTCCGGCCGTGGGTCGTGCCTTGGCTGGATTTTCTGGGTTCTGGTGAGGTGGTTGCAGGTGGCCCACCACGGACACCACCTACGGTCCGTGGGTGACCCTACGGTTCGTAGGTGGCCCCGTCAGTGGCACTTGCACCTTCTGAAATTTCTGCACTTTGGTAGTTCTAGCATATGGGGTGTTACATTATCTCCCCATTGGGAACATTCGTCCTCAAATGAAGACTAAACTAGCTGAATATTGAGGGAAATAGCTCCAAACCCTACCAATAATTTCTAAAAACTGAAATCTGACTGAACTAAGTTCCAAGAACATGAAAATACACTGAAAATGCAAGTATAAACTGGAGGAACATGATACTAAGACTGAATATACGCATGAGTAACTGAAAAACTGATGAGGAACTATTACGTCAAGCTGGAATGGATTCGGAAGGAAAGAGATGAGGATACTTCGTCTTCATGGCTGCTTCTGCGTCCCAAGTAGCTCCCTCTATTGACTAACTCCTCCACAAAACATTAACTGAAGCGACTTCTTTATCTCTCAACCTTCGAACCTGAAGATCAAGAATCTCAACTAGCACATCCTCATAAGTGAGACTATCTTTCACAACCACACTTTCTAAAGGTACTATGGATGTTGGATCACCCACACACTTCTTCAACAACGAAATGTGAAAGACTGGATGGACTGCTGATATTTCTGCTGGCAACTCTAACTCGTTAGCCACTTTACCAACCCTTTTCAAGATCTTGTAAGGGCCTACGTATCTAGGACTGAGCTTCCCTTTCTTGCCAAATCTCATCACCCCTTTCAAAGGTGACACTTTCAGGAAAACCCAATCATTATTTTGGAAATCCAAGTCCCTTCTCCTTACATCTGCACTTTTGGCGGCTCTGGGCTGTGTTAATTCTATCCCTGATGAGCTGAACTCTTTCCATAACATCATGAACTGAATCTGGCCCTATCAAGGCTACTTCACCTACTTCAAACCAAACAACTGGAGATCTGCATCTACGCCCATACAATGTCTCATAAGGGGCCATCTGAATGTTGGAATGGTAGCTATTATTGTAGGCGAACTCTATAAGAGGAAGGTGATCATCCCAACTACCTTTGAAGTCGATCACACAAGCTCTCAACATGTCCTCTAAGGTCTGAATGGTACGCTCTGCCTGACCATCCGTCTGTGGATGAAACGCTGTGCTGAGATTTACCTGGCAACCAAGACCTTTTTGAAATGACTTCCAGAAATGAGAGGCAAACTGAGGACCTCTATCTGAGATGATAGACTAAGGAACCCCATGCAACCTGACTATCTCATTAATGTAAAGCTTGGCATAGTCCTCCACCGAATCTTTAGTCTTGACAGCCAAAATGTGAGCAGACTTAGTAACTCTGTCAACTATCACCCAAATGGAGTCATGTTATCTGCGAGTACGAGGTAAACCTGTAATGAAGTCCATGTTGATCACTTCCAACTTCCATGTAGGAATGTCAATCTCTTGAGTCATACCTCCTGGTTTCTGATGTTCTACCTTCACCTTGGGCACTTGACCATAAAATCTGCTATGTCCCTCTTCATGCCATTCCACCAAAAGACTACCCACAGATCGCGGTACATCTTAGTGGCGCTTAGATGAATATAATACTTGGAGTTATGGGCTTCTGTAAGAATCTACTGTCTCAATTCACCCACCATAGGAACACATAATCGACCCTGATAGCGAAGCACACCATCTCCCCCTTGGGAGAAAACCTAAACTCTCTACTGATGAACTGCACCCTTTAGTTTAAGCAATATCGGATCACTGTCTTGCTTTTCCTTAACCTCCGTTACCAATGAAGATTTTGACCTATTCTGAATTCTTACACCATCATCTGATATGCTCATAAGGCAAACTCCTAAGCAAGCAAGCCGGTGGACATCTTTTGCCAATTACTTCCTTTCTTCCTCAACATGCGCTACACTACCCATAAATAGTCTGCTAAGAGTACCAGCTACAACATTGGCCTTACTAGGATGGTAAAGCACATTCATGTCATAGTCCTTGAGGAATTCAAACCATCTCCTCTGGCGAAGATTTAACTCTTTCTAGGTGAAAACATACTGAAGGTTTTTATGGTTTGTGAACACATCTACGTGAACACCATATAAGTAGTGTCTCCAAATCTTAAGTGAAAACACCACTGCTGCAAGCTCGAGGTCATGAGTCGGGTAGTTCTTCTCATGCACCTTAAGATTCCTAGAAGCATAAGCTATAACCTTACCTCGTTGCATCAATACACAACCTAAGCCGACTCTGTATGCATCACAATAGATCACATAACCGTCTGAACCCTCTGGTAGAGTCAAAACAGGAGCTGTAGTCAACCTAGTTTTTAGTTCTGTGAAGCTCTTCTCACACTCATCTTACCGCTGGAACTTGACCTTCTTCTGAGTCAACTTAGTCAATGAAGAAGCTATGGATGAAAATCCTTCCACGAACCTTCTGTAATAACCTACTAGACCCAAGAAACTTCTAATATATGTAGGAGAGGTGGGTTTGGGCCATTGTTTCACTGCTTCAATCTTTTGAGAATCCACTCGGATCCCTTCGCTAGACACTATATGACCAAGGAAAGCAACAAATTACAACCAAAACTCACATTTGCTAAACTTAGCGAATAACTGGTGATCTTTGAGAGTTTAAAGAACAACCCTCAAATGAGTCGCATCTTCCTCCTCATTCCTAGAGTAAATGAGGATATCACCAATGAAGACAATAACGAACAAGTCCAAACACTACTTGAACACCCTGTTCATCAATTCCATGAAAGCGGCAGGAGCATTGGTTAGTCCAAATGACATAACTACAAATTCATAATGACCATACCGAGTTCTGAAGGCTGTTTTTGGGATGTCACTATCTCTGACTCTAAGCTGATGATAACCGGATCTGAGGTCTATTTTCAAAAAATTACTAGCACCCTGAAGTTGGTCGATCAAGTCATCAATCCTGGGGATAGGGTACTTATTCTTGATTGTGACTTTGTTCAACTACCGATAGTCAATGCACATCCTGAGATACCCATCTTTCATTTTCATGAATAATACTGAAGCACCCCATGGAGAAATACTAGGTCTGATGAAGCCCTCATGTAGAAGGTCTTTCAACTGCTCTTTCGAATCCTTAAGCTCAGCCGGAGCCATTCTATAAAGAGGAATAGAAATTGGTTGTGTATTAGGAAGGAGATCAATTCCAAAGTTGATTTCCCTTTCGGGAGCAACTCTGGGTAGAACTTCTGGAAACACTCATTGACTACAGGAACTAACTCAAGAGTTGGGGCTTCAGTGTTAGAATACTTAACCCGAACTAAATGATAGATATACCCCTTGGAAATCATTTTTCTGGCCTTAAGGTAAGAGATGAATTGACCCATAGGCACTGAGCTACTACCCTTCCATTCTAAGACTGGTTCGCTAGGAAACTGAAAACGAACGATCCTAGTTCTACAATCAACTGAGGCATAACATGAATGTAACCAATCCATGACTAGAATAACATCAAATTCTACCATTTCTAACTCTACAAGATCTGTTGAGGTGACTTTCTGAGAGACTGTGATAGGGCAATTTATGTATACCCGTCTAGCTATAACTGGGTCACCTACTGAAGTAGAGACTGAGAAGGGTTCTGAAAGAGTTTCTGGACTGACACCAAAATTCACTGCTATATAGGGAGTTACAAAGGAAAGAGTAGCTCATGGATCTAACAAAGCATAAACATCTAAGTGAAAGACTCGTAACGTACCAGTGACCACATCAGGAGAATATTCTTGGTCCTGGCGAGCCTGAAGAGCATACAACCTGTTCTGGCGCTGACCGCCACCTGTACTAGACGAAGTACCTTGGTGAGTTAGGCTGGAGCTGTAGACTGAGCCCTACTATTGTTACCTCCTTTCCCCTGTTTGGCATAAGGGCAATCACTTAACCTATGGCCAGACTGACCACATCCAAAACACCTTTCTTTCCTTGCAAGACACTCGCCCGGATGGTTCTTACCACATTTTGGATAAGTTGGGTAGGTTTTGCTACCTCAAACACTCCCCTGAGACTTAGAGCCTGGTGCCCTACTATTCTGATCTTGTCTAAACCTTGGAGATGGAGCACCAGCTGATGAAGGAGCTTGAGTTGAAGACCTTCACTGAAACTGCGAGCGATTTCCACAACCCGATTTCTCCTAAGAGTACTCATAGTTACTTGTCCTAGCCTTTTTGTTGTCCTTAGCCATTTACCTAAGCTTATCTCCCTCAACATGTTGAGCATGAGTCATGAGCCTAGATATATTCATTTCCTCTAACAACATAGCATTTTTGCACTATGTCTTCACTAAATCGGACACTCCATACAGAAACTTAGACATCTGTGCCCTCAAATCAGCAACCATATGGGGAGCATACCTGGAGAGCTCGGTGAACTTGAGTCCGTGCTCTTGGACTGACATTGTACCTTGCCTCAAATTCATAAATTCCCGAGCCTTAGCCTCCCTCAACTCTCTCGGGAAGAATCAGTCCAGAAAAGCTCCAGTAAAGCATTCCCAAGTCACAGAAGCTGCATCAGTAATCCTATTTTCCTTCCATTGAGTAAACCATATGTGAGCTACATCCTTGAGCTGGTAGGATGCCAACTCTAACCTATAATTCCCAGTTACCTGCATCACTCCAAAGATCTACTTAACCTCATCGATGAAATTATGTGGGTCCTCACCAACCTGTGATCCTAGGAACTCTGGTGGATTCATCCTAATAAAATCACGAACCTTGGCTGCAGCTGACCGATTATTAGCATTGGGAGTAATTGGAGACTGCTGATTGTTCTGGTTAGTCACACTCTGAGCCAAAAGCTGAATTTCATTCCAAAACTTTGCATTCAAAACCTCTTGATCTAGGATTGGAGGAGCTGCGTTAGCATTCCTGGCATTATCTTTACGAGGAGGCATGATCTGAAATGCATAACGACTAGTTAGAAGGTAGATCATACCCACGCACGATAAGAAGAACAAAGAAAGTGAAGTTTTTCCTAAAACACTTTGTAGCCTTCCTCTCATTAGATGTGGTGGACTTCACACCCATTAAAAGGACTCTACTTAGTGCGGCTTTTCAGACATCCTAGGACAATTAAACCTAATGCTCTGATACCAAGTTTGTCACACCCCGAGTCTATCCCCTTCATGTAAACACGGGACCTAGGATCACGAGTGACCCCAAGCTAACCCTGAGCTGGCATATCATAAGCATACTTAAACAAATACTGTGCGGAAGCATTCACGAACCAGGGGTACACCCTAGATGTAAAATGGCGTACTTGACCCCGAAGGGGTCTCATACAAGCCCTTAGCATATCATAACATAAGATAATAGAAAGTACAGAAATTTTAAAACTTTATCCATACAATCGAAGTCTTTATAAAACGCAAGCAGAAGTCTTACTACACTTTGTCTCAAACCATCTAAACTCAACTTTGAATAACTCTTAGGACGCAGCCCATACAATGATCTAAAACATAAAATAAAGACATAACGGTAATGGTGGCTTTATCCTCGATACTATGAGGACTCACCAAATCTTCAACTCCTTGCACTTCTAGACACCTATCTTCAAGAAAGGACCTCAATATCGCCAAGCCCTACATTTGATAAGAATGTAGGAAAGAGTATGCGTTAGTAAAAAATGTACTAGTTATGTTAGCCAGCACAGCATCATAAGAGCATATAATAATGGTTAGTCAGCATGAGACATAAACATAAGAGATAATATCATGGTCATAACCATAATCTCCAACTTAGTCATAACATAAGCATAAGTCAACATAAGGCATGATCCAATAAAATAGGAGATACCACATAATCATAACATGGTCACTACTTAGACCTTCATATCATAAAAGAACTATCTCATAAGTAACCTTAAAGCATACTTGTGCAATGTATGAATAAGACCCCATAATCCCATTCAAACTAAGTATTACTCTTAGGTCATCATAATCATACTTACCCTCCTTTGGTCTCATTCTTAACTTACTTCATATAGACAAGGGACTCTTCACCTTTAGTCAATAATATCATTAAAGGCAACGATCCAATCTAAACATACTTTATATAAGAGAAACACTACCTAGGCAACCTCAAGTCATACTTGTGCAATGTATGGACAAGACCCTATAATCTCACCCATACTAAGTGCCACTTTAAGTCATCATGCATACTTATCATCTCTTTGATCTCATATTTAGCTCATCATAAAGGACAAGGGAACATCCACCTTTAGTCATACATGCATTGGAAGGGACTTTCAAGCTACAATCCAAACTAAGCACACATCATAAGCATAAGTGATAAACATAAATCATCATATCATAAAAGGAACATATCATAACTAGCCGCAAAGTATACTTGTGCCATGCATGAATAAGATCCCATAATCCCATCCATGCTAACTAAAGCTTCTTGAGTAACTATAATTCATAAGTCATAAGTCATAACCATATTCTAGTTTTGGGAATTAGCCTTAGCCGACATCGACCATGTGAGCTAAACATGGAATCTGGTGTCTACCCCACACCGAAAAGGGGTTGTCCTACTTGCCGAGGGTAGAACAAAACTCTTAACTTAGGTGGATCCAATAGGTAAGTAACCTATGTGGGCACATAGTTATGGGAAAAGGAGATTGCTACTAAAAACCCGGACTCAACTATGGTGAAAGCTTTCCATCTCATGAGATACCTATTTTGGGAAACCGGACTCAATTATGGTAGAAGGAACCAATTTGGAAAGTCGGATTCAACTAGTGTAAAAGTTTTCATTGGGAAGCCGGACTCAACTAGCGTATAAGCTTCCATCTCATATTCATATCCACTCGGTGCTAAGCATAATTCCCATTGAGTTCATATTAAGTCTTGACTTAATTTCATATTTATGGAAGAATGTCTTGACACTCAATCCAACATGACTCATACTATAGCTCCTAGATTCAATAGGTGAGACTAGTCTTCCAACCTTTGAATCATCATATTGTGAGTAAACTACTCACATCATATCGTATTCATGCATGATTGTGTATATGAGGCTAACCTTTCAACAACACTACAACTAGGTCATGAGCATAGTCACTTTACTCTCAAAGTATTCTTAAGCATGTACTAATCTTCCATAAAACATGTATACTATCATATCTTGCCCTTTCAAGGACAAAGCTCATATCAAATCAACCCATCTAGAATGAATACATTAGACATGGATATAATCATAATTTAAGTAGTTCAATTACTACAAGCATAATCTCATACTTCACCTCCTTGAGGTTCAACACTTACTTTCAATCATCACACTTAGGGTTCAAACACTAGACATGGAAACCATCCTAACTCATGTGATTGTATTACTTCATACATTCATACCTTCATGAGGTAGATTAGGTGGGTAAAGATCTTCCACCATAATTCTAGCCATTAATCTCCTATTCTCATATAGACTTTACTCTCAAGCCCTAACATGCATAATCCATCTTATTAGATTTACCTTCAAAACCCTAGAAGTTAACATTCATGACTACAAGCCCTGTTCTCAAAGCTTTACTTCATACAATCATCATACATACCTAAATTACAAATATTCTAGTCACAAGCTTCATCTTTAAGCAATTCTAGTCGATATCCATCATAAAGGTTCAATCTCATTCATTACTAACAAAGATCCATCATATAATACTTTGACCTAAATCAATTCATGTTTACATACCTCTATTCTTGATCAATTACTATATATAACATCAATTATAGAAGATCAACTCTAAGTCATCAATTTCACTTCACAAGGCATAAACCCACACCCTTCAATTTCATCAATTAGACTAGGGTTAACTATGGAAAATATGTAATATCATCATAATATCATAATTCAATACTAAATCAATCATAAACAATTACTATCCACTCAATTGGAATCATACTCAACACTACCCACAATATAGGAAGGAACCCTAGCTAGAATTGGGGTTTTTTCCTCACAATTGGGGGAAATCTAGGGGGCTCTATGGATGGAAGAATCCATAGATGAATAAGCTAACATACCTTGATTCAAAGCCCTCACAGAAGCTTGTAAAAATGGAGGAATTTGACCTAGCTTCATTCTCTTCTTCTTCTTCTTCTTCTTCTTCTTCTTCTTCTTCTTTTTTACTTTCTAGAGAGAGAATATTTGAGAGGGAATTGGGTTCTTTTGGGTGAATTGAAATAATTATTTGGAATCATCTAATTAATGGTCTAATAGGTTTTTCTATAGGTGGTGTAATTACTAATAAAACAACCCTACTTAATAACTAATTAATTCTAGAACCTTCCCTTTATCCGCCAACTGAAAAACTTAAAACAAAAACTGCCCCCACCCACGAGACCCCGACCCACGGACCGTGGGTGGATCCACAGGACGTACTGGTCCTTCATATCAAACTCTAAAACCTTCACGTAAAACTCTAGTTTAACTTACTAGTTTTTCGTGTGTTACAATGTCTCCCCCTTGGGAACATTCATCCTCGAATGACGATTCTAAACACCTGTTAAAGGAAACGACTCTAGACTATCACCCCATCATGCATGAAACACATTCAAATGAGCCAAAACAAAGGAGGAAAACTTCATCTCAAAACTAAACATACTCAATGCATAACAAGGGAGTAGGAACTACATCTAACAACCCATGATGCAAGAAATTCTCATAACTAGTCATGTTCGAGGAGGAACTACCATCTCCTAGTCATAACATGCTCAACATACTCTCATGGAGCTCATATGCAATTTTACTCTCTAAAAGCATTTATTTAAGGAGGAATCTATCAATTCCAAACTAAGCATGCTCATATATTCATCTTATGAAGTCAAATAGGTAACTCATAGTCAATGTACTACAACATGAGGAAACAATTATGCAAACTCATTTTCTTTCAAAACACAAGCTTTCATGAACATGCATCATATAAGGAAATCATGGCAACACATAAACACACAATAACCTTGCTAGCTAGGCATACCATCTCCCCGTTAGGAGTAAGCCTACACAAACTCTTCTAAATATCATTCATACTAAAACAACTTCAAAGTCTAACATCTTAAGTCACAAAAGGCCAAACAATACCGGAATCTAATAAAGCATGAAACACATACCGGTAGTCACATCCGGAGGACACTCTTGTCCACCCCAAGCTTCTAGAGCATAGACCCTATTTTTGCCTTGGAGTAATAGCACCCGAACCAATTGGACCGGATGAAGGGTAGGGTTGAGACCTACGACGACTATCTCCCTAATTTCTAGCAACCTTAGGGAAATACCTTATCTTGTGGCCCAACTCACCACACCTAAAAAAATCATTAGAACCCGCTAAGCATTAACCCTCATGCCTTCTATCATATTTACTACATCCCGGTAATAGAATCTCACTACTATCATCTTGAGACTTAGGGTTAGACACCCTCTTTTGGTTGAACTTATGAGTTCTTGAGGGCCCTTGCCCGGGGAACTTTTGTCTAAACCTAGGGCGACCTTTTCCATCGGACTCATCATCAAAGGACTTATCATCATCCAATCTACACCTCTTTTTCTCCCTAGATTCTTCCTTGAGTTTTGACTCCTCAATTTGTTGGGCGAAAACCATAAGACGTGAGATATCCATACCACCAACAAGCATTGTCGTCAGACACCCATCATGAATTTATTCATCCTAGCCCTTGAATCCTCCACTAACGTTAGGGCATACTTGGAGAGTTGAGCAAACTTTAGAAAATACTCTTGAACACTCATACTACCTTGCTTAAGGTTAATAAACTCTTGCATCTTAGCCTCCCTCAACTCTAGGAAAAAGAACCTATCTAGGAATGCCTTCTCAAACACCTCCCATTCTATGGGACCCGCTCATACCGGTCTATTCTCCTTCCATTGACCATGCCATATTTGAGACACATTTTTTAATTGGTAAGCGGCTAACTCCACTTTCTCTACCAAAGTCACCCTCATGATATCAAGAATCTTACAAACCTCATCTATAAACTCCTTAGGGTCTTCCTCCACTTTGGAGCCATAAAACTCCAGAGGGTTCATCTTAATAAACTCCCTAACTCTTAAAGCTGCGAAATTCATATTAGGGTTTACCGGAGCTACAACCTCTCTATTGGCTTGCGCTGTTATGGCTTGAGCCAACATTTGGAAAGTCGATCTAATCTCCGCATTCGATATAACCAAAGGTTCAATTGGAGGTTGAGGAGGAGCTTGGGGAGGAACCTCATGATCCATATTTTCTTCCTCATTTCTCCTAGTATTTGCCCTTGAATTAGCCATACCCTGAAAACCATAGGGCGCGGATTACGAGAAGGACCTACTAGAGCCAAACTTATGGCATGACTTAGAGAATGAAGAAGTGAAGTTTCCTAAACATACACTAGCCTCCTATTCATAAATGTGGCACGCTTCACATTTATGAACAAGAATCTACTAGATGTGGTTTATGAAAATCCTAGAACCATTCTAAAACCTTGTTCTCTGATTACCAAGTTTGTCACGACCCAGGGGTACACCCTAAATGTAACATGGCGTACTTGATCCCGAAGGGGTCTCATACAAGATCTTAGCATATCATAACATAAGAAAATAGAAAAATACATAAATTTTATAACTTTATCCATACAATCGAAGTCTTTATAAAATGCAAGCGGAAGTCTTACTACACTTTGTCTCAAACCATCTAAACTCAACTTTGAATAACTCTTGGGACGCAGCCCATACAATGATATAAAACATAAAAGAAAAACATAAAGGTAATGGTAGCTTTATCCTCGATACTATGAGGACTCACCAAATATCCAACTCCTTCCACTTCTAGAAACCTATCTTCAAGAAAGGAACTCAATATCGCCAAGCCCTACATTTGATAAGAATATAGGCAAGAGAATGCGTTAGTACAAAATGTACTAATTATGTTAGCTAGCACAACATCATAAGAGCATATCATAATGGTTAGTCAACATGAGACATAAACATAAGAGATAATAACCTGGTCATAAGCATAATCTCCAACATAGTCATAACATGAGCATAAGTAAACATAAGGCATGATCCAATAAGATAGGAGATACCACATAATTCTAACATGGTCACTACTTAGATCTTCATATCATAAGTGAACTATCTCATAAGTAATCTTAAAGCATACTTGTGCAATGTATGAATAAGACTCCATAATCCCATTCACACTGAGTATTACTCTTAGGTCATCATAATCATACTTAACGTCCTTTGGTCTCATTCTTAACTTACTTCATATAGACAAGGGACTCTTCACCTTTAGTCAATCATATCATGGAAGGCAACTATAGCAACGATCTAATCTAAACATACTTTATCTATGAGAAACACTACCTAGGCAACCTCAAGTCATACTTTTGCAGTGTATGGACAAGACCCCATAATCTCACACAGACTAAGTACCACTTTAAGTCATCATGCATTTTGATCATCTCTTTGATCTCATATTTAGCTCATCATAAAGGACAAGGGAACATCCACATTTAGTCACACATTCATTGGAAAGGCCTTTCAAGCTACAATCCAAACTAAGCACACTCATAAGCATAAGTCATAAACATAGATCATCATATCATAAAAGGAACATATCATAACTAGCCGCAAAGTATACTTGTGCCATGCATGAATAAGATCCCATAATCCCTTCCATGCTAAGTAAAGCTTCTTAACTAACTATAATTCATAATTCATAACAATATTCTATTTTTGGGAATTAGCCTTAACCGACATAGACCATGTGAGCTAAACATGGAAATACGGTATCTACCCCACACCGAACATGGGTTGTCCTACTTGTTGAGGGTAGAACCAAACTCTTAGCTTAGGTGGATCCAATAGCTAAGTAACCTATGTGGGAACATAGTTATGGGATAAGGAGATTGCTGCTAGAAACCCGGACTCAACTATGGTAGAAGGTTTCCATCTCATGAGATACCTATTTTGGAAACCCGGACTCAACTATGGCAGAAGGAACCCATTTGGAAAGCCAGCCTCAACTAGTGTAAAAGCTTTCGTTGGGAAGCCGGACTCAACTAGCATATAAGCTTCCATCTCATATTCATATCCACTCGGTGCTAAGCGTAATTCCCATTGATTTCATATTAAGGCTTGACTTAATTTTATATTTATGGAAGAATGTCTTGACACTCAATCCAACATGACTCATACAATAGCTCCTAGATTCAATAGGTGAGACTATTCTTCCAACCTTAGAATCATCATATTGTGAGGAAACTACTCACATCATATCATATTCATGCATTAGTGTGTATATGAGGCTAACCTTTCAACAACACTACAAGTAGGTCATGAGCATACTCACTTTACTCTCAAAGTGTTCTTAAGCATGTACTAATCTTGCATAAAATATGCATACTATCATATATTGCCCTTTCAAGGAAGAAGCTCATATCAAATCAACCCATCTAGAATGACTACAAGCATAATCTCATACTTCACCTCCTTGAGGTTCAACATTTACTTTCAATCATCACACTTAGGGTTCAAACATTAGACATGGAAATCATCCTAACTCATGTGATTCTATTACTTCATACATTCATACCTTCATGAGGTAGATTAGGTGGGTAAAGATCTTCCACTATAATTCTAGCCATTAATCTCCTATTCTCATATACACTTTACTCTCAAGCCCTAACATGCATAATCCATCTTATTAGATTTACCTTCAAAACCCTAGAAGTTAACATTCATGACTACAAGCCCTGTTCTCAAAGCTTTACTTCATACAAACATCATACATACCTAAATTACAAATATTCTAGTCACAAGCTTCATCTTTAAGCAATTCTAGTCATAATCCATTATAATGGTTCAATCTCATTCATTACTAACCAAGATCCATCATATAATCATTTGACCTAACCCAATTCATGTTTACATACCTCTATTCTTGATCAATTACTATATATAACATCAATTCTAGAAGATCAACTCTAAGTCTTCAATTTCACTTCACAAGGCATAAACCCACATCCTTTAATTTCATCAATTAGACTAGTGATAACTATGTAAAATATGTAATATCATCATAATATTATAATTTAATACTAAACCAATCATAAACAAGTATTATCCACTAAATTGGAATCATACTCAACATTACCCACAATATAGGAAGGAACCCTAGCTAGAATTGGGGTTTATTCTTCACAATTGGGGGAAATCTAGGGGGATCTATGGATGGAATAATCTATAGATGAATAAGCTAACATACCTTGATTCAAAGCCCTCACAAAGCTTGTAACAATGGAGGAATTTGACCTAGCTTCCTTCTCTTTTTCTTCTTCTTCACGTTCTAGAGAGAGAATATTTGAGAGGGAATTGGGTTCTTTTGGGTGAATTGAAATAATGATTTGGAATCATCTAATTAAGGGTCTAATAGGTTTATATAGGTCATCTAATTACTAATAAAATGACCCTACTTAATAACTAATTAATTCTAAAACCTTCAATTAATCCCCCAACTTAAAAACATAAAATCAAAACTGCCCCCACCCACGAGAACCCGACCCATGGACCGTGGGTGGGTCCACAGACTGTACTTGTCCTTCGTGGATGGATACTGGGGATTGCAAGATCAGGGGAAGCAAGGGTCTTGACCTACGACCCCTTCCCATGGGGCATCGGTCCATCCACAGTTCGTGGATGCCCTTCGTGGGAGGCTGTTTTTTTGACAGCTTTTGCAGTTGTTTTCGGGACCCCTTAGTTGGTCCTTGGGTAGTCGTGCCTTGAAGTTTAACCCCTAAACCCCTCATTCTAAGTACGGAAAGTCATTTTATGATTCTACCCCTCATATCAAACTTTAAAACGTTCACGTAAAGCTCTAGTTTAACTTACTAGTTTTTTGGGTGTTACAGAAGCTAAAAACATGAGATATGTGAAATGATGGTGAATACCCTATACCGTCTAAATATAAAGAAACTATAACTTTAATAACCACTGAAAGATCAAACGCAAAACTAAAGCTGAATCTAGTACTATGTCTCAAATAAGCCTCAAACTGACTAGAGATGTTGAGACATGCCCCCAGCTAACTCTAGCAAATACTGAAAATTGAAATGAAAAGACTAAATATAGAAACATGTCTATTTTCCTCGAAGGATGAGGACTCACCACTGAAGCTACTGAACTGGACATCGGGAACCGATCTATGCGTGATCTGAGTGCTGAGGACCTGAACCTACATCATGAGAAGATGTAGCGCAGAGTATGCGTCAGTACTTGAAAGGTACTGAACATGCAGGATAGGATACAACTGAACAACATATAACTGAACAAAGCATACTGAGCAATGGTATAATCTGAACATGATAAAGATATTGAGATATACCGAATATAACTAAACTGTATGCAATGACCAAGTACATAACATGCTGAAACTGAATACTAAAAATGTAACTAGTAACCTGGTCAATACACTAGAATATGACTGTGGGAGCTAATAATAACCGACATAAAAGCACATGAGATAAACATGGATTCAGATGTATACACCCCATCGAGAGGACCCAATATACCTTGCCAGGGGTATAGAGGCATGACTAGCGTGATCATTAAGTATAATTCCCAGAGAGGGGACTTCACCTACAGGGGCACGTAGTTCTGGGACTATGAGGTTGACTAACCCTAGTCTAACTTGATATTAAGCCTACTCCCAATAGAATGTATAAAATACCACATAAATGAAATGATTGGATAGCTCAAGATTCTGACATGCTAACTAAAAATGCAACATTAATGTACTGATAATGAAACATTTGTAAACTGATATATGTATATCTATATAAACTGACCTACGCAAGTATAATTCATGAACTAAACGAATCTACAACACTAGGGTTCTGAGTTTCATGCAAGGATTAAGCATCATAGCTACGAAAATGTAATATTCTGATTAGGATTCATCTAACAGCTAAATCACAACAGTTATATGAAGTTCTAGAAACCCTAGGTCCAAGCAATATGAAGGGAATCAAGAATCAGACTGAATTTTCGGGACCAAATGGGTGAAAGGAACCCACTAGTGGAATCCCACATACATGGTGACAAATTTTATAGAGAAATCTTTTGATTTCGGGCTGGAACAGATGAAACCTTGCTGCGTTCTTGGACTAGGGCTGCTCGACTGCTTTCTCCTTTTTTCATTCTAATTGGATGAATTTTGGAGAATGAATTGACTAGGGTAGATTCTAATTAAGTTACTAGGCTTAAACTGACTAAAACCACGTAGTTTAGGGGTTAAACGATGTTGTTTAGGTGTCCAACGCATAGGTAAAAGACCAAACGACCATTGACTTAAAAGCTGTCGGGGTTCACCGACTGACCGTGGATGAACCGACGGTCCGTTCTGGTCGGCCGTCGAATGGCGTCTGGGGTTCAGACCTGAAGGACATGATCTTCAGACCTGGACCACGGCCCGTGATCTGACTTATGGTCTGTAGGTCCAGCCGTGGGTCGTGCCTTTGCTGGATTTTCTGGGTTCTGGGTAGGTGGTTGCAAGTGGCCCACCACAAACCCCACCTAAGGTCTGTTGGTGGCCCCATTGGTGGCACCTGCAACTTCTAAAATTTTTGCACTTTTATAGTTCTAGCATACGGGGTGTGACAACATGTGTTCAGGGTCATCAATAGGTGCTTCATTGATACCATTTGCACTCCAGCTAGCTTTGGTGAGCCTCCTTGCTTTTCAGAGGGATTTAAAGTTATTTTCCTATTTTGGTTAAGGTTTTTGGGGTCCTGTCCCGACGTCTATCTTAGTAATTAAAGGCTTCATAGATAGTTAGACGTTGAGGAGTGTCTTTAGTTTCCCCTTCTTTTTGAGATGTTTTGAGACAATTGATGTTAACTTAATAAGTGTTTCCAGATGTTCATTGAGTTAAGTTTTTATTGAGACATGTTGAGTTTAATTATTCACTTGGACTCCGAATTTGCTTCAGTAAGATTTCTACTAAGTATTGAGTCAGGCCAGGGGTTCTCTTGGGGACCAACGATGGTTGTCGAGTGCCGGCCACGTCCAGGGTGTAGGCTCGGGGCGTGACAATACTAACATACCTTAGTGATCAATACCTAGTAGCTATGGTCAATTGAATATCTTGAAGTGAAACCCATATTTTTCCTTTCTTAGCTCTAGAAAGAGAATTTTTAGGATGAACTTGGAGGGAAATTAGAATTTATGTGAATGATTTAGAATGCGTAGTTTTAAGACTTAAATTACTTATTTAAGTCTTGAAATAGGGGTTAAAACGACATAGCTTAGGTACCTAACACAGAGGGGAAAGACCAAAATGAGTTTTAACCCTAACTTATAAGTTGACGGAGTTTCCGATATAAGGCTACACAGACTGTTTAGGGCTCCATGGTCCGTGAAGGCAACCTTCCAGATGGCCAATATTTCAGGGCTGCGTTATTCAGTAAGCCCACTACCTCTAAATGGACAGTGGTGATTCAAACGACCCATTTGACCAACCGTGAACCCTTCATGGTTGATTTTAGGCTTGAGGACCTACTTGTTAACCCACTTTATCCTTTTCCAAAGATGGAGGTGTTACAATATCTCTCCCTTGGAAACATTCATCCTCGAATGGAACTCAAACTAACACGAAAAGAGTAGGAGAGAAACTAACAACCCAACGTGGATGTTGTTTTTCGTGCTTAATTTTTGAAATCGTTAGATGTGTTGTGTTTGCTGTTTTTGGGCCACAGATTGTGTCCAATTTTGAAACACATGTTCAGTAAGGCACTAAGGACATTTTGACGGAGTCAATTTCGGGATTCCTGGTGCGGGTCCCACATTCTCATTTTGGCTCAATTTTTGTTCCATTTCAAATTATTACGATTTTAATGTCAAAACTTCTATAATGATGTTGTGATTGATAATTTGATAGCATTACTCTGTTAAGAGGAATTTTGGAAGCGAATAAATTGTGTGTGGTCGATTCGGAGTGCTCACGTTTGGCTTTGAGGTAGACTTCGGTCTACTTTCTCGATTGATCTTCTTAGATAATCCCTAGTATATATTTCATGTAATTTTGGATGGTATTTTCCGTGTATTTAGCTTTCCTTTGTTATTCCATCCTTTCTTGATTCCATAGGATCCTTCGGCTTATTGTGGGTGTTGGGATCCTTAGTTTAGGTTTTTGCTTCACTTGGGATGTAAATGATCTTGCTTATCGTTCTAAGGATTGATTCATGGTGGCCTTAGACTAGGGTGGACATTAGATGCTTTAAGTTGTCTTTTATCGCATCGTAGTTATGATTTACTCCCATCAGGGCTTTTTTGGGTCGTGACAGTTCCTGTCCAAAAGTGAAAATTAAAAAACATCCTTTACTTGACTTGTGCGTGATAGGTGGCTCACCTTTTTGATTCGGGATTTATCCACTTCAGCATAGATCTTGCGAATTGGTGCTAGGGTATTTGATTTGATATACATTTTTTGTAGTGTTGTACATTAATTAATTTACATTTCGCCAGCTAAATGCAAATTCTTAGGAATTTTGTTCAGATATCTTGTGGGCTTCTAAGTGTACGTCACTCAACTAGTGTTTCGCCTGTTTAATGAAAATCTCATCAAGGCTTGATTTCTCATACTCTTGAAAAATAATCATTTAATTACCCCTAAAACACACTAAAAACAACAAAAGTGAACTAAAAAGGAAGATAAAAAACATTTGGGTTGTCACAACCCAGGGGTACCCCCTAGATGTAACATGGTGTATAGAACTCCGAAGTACTCCATACAAGCCACTTAGCTCTCATAAAATAAGAAATAGAACAATAAGAGTAAAACAATAGTCCAAGTCTAAAATATTTTATAAAGAAAAAGTGGAAGTCTAAACACTTTGTCTCATTATAGCCATCTGATAGAATAGAATGAAATTGGGCCTAGCCCATACATCATGTTCAAAAGTGAAATACATGAAAGAAACTAAGAACAACAACTCCATCCTCAAAGCATGAGGACTCACCAAAGCTCGGGAAATAACGAACTCAACTACTAGCAACGAGAATCGCAAACTTCTCTGTCGGACCCTACATTTGGGAAAAATGTAGGCAGGAGTATGCATTAGTGCAAACAATGTACCATGTATTATAGCCATGCATAAAACATTTAAACCATGCTCAACGGGACATTTCATTTCATGACATGCATTTGACATAGCTAAATATGATATAAAAGAGTTATAAAACATAAGTCATAAAATCATGGTCAATGCAAGCTAACTTCATCTTTAAAACCTTTGAACTCATGTGAGATACTTCTTGAAGTAACCTTAGTTCATTATTACTTGTTGGGAAATTAGCCTTAACCGACATAGAGACCATGTGAGCTATAATATGATCCCCCAGTGTCTCCCACACCGAAAAGGGTTGTTCTACTTGCCTAAGGTAGAATCATGAACTTCTAGCTTAAGTGGATCCACTAGCTAATCAACCTATGGGGCACATAGTTTATGCGATAAGGAAATTGATACTAGAAACCCGGCCTCTACACCGGGGGAGCTTCCATCTCATGAGATTGCTATGGAAACCTGGCCTCTACTACGGGAGAGCTTCCATCTCATTATCAATATCAACTCGGTGCTAAGCATAAATTCCCACGGAATAGTCATTTCTTACTTTGCTTCATTACTCATGGAAAGGTGTCCTTGGACAACCAATCCAAGCTAGTTCATTAAGATACCTCTTACTCTTTGATTCAATTAGGTGAGAAAACCTTTCAACCTAAGAATCATTTCTATGTGAGAAAACCTTTCACTTCATGCTAGTGATGTTTATGAGAACATTCTTTCAACAATACAACAACAACATCAACATTGATACTTTACTCTCAAAGCATCCTTAAAACATTTGCATATATTTCATAAACAGTGCATAAGTCCATAATTTACCTATTGAGGTCAAAACCCACTTTCAATCATAAAATCTTAGAAAATATGGGTTAGATATGAATTTCATCATAAATACATGTAAAGCTAGAAATAAATGCCTAATTTCATAAAACACTTGCATTATACTCAAAATCCTACATCATATGATTCATAACTTGAAAACATAGGGATTACATGGGTTCATGGGAAAATCATCATAAACTCATCATGTATCATCAATTCATGCATAATAGATCATAATTCAATCATTTAAATGAAACAATTTAGAGAACCCATGATAGTTGAAGAAAATCCTAACTCAATTGGGGAATTCTACCTTTAGAAATAGAGAATTTGGGAACTCCATGGATGAAAACTGTCATACCTTGACTCCAAATGCTAGCCTTCAATGAAGGAATTGAAACCTTAGCTTGAAACCCTAGATGAATCCTTCTTATTCTTCAATTTTCTAGAGAGAGAACTATTTGAGAGCTCTTCTTTTGAGAATTTTGAAGAATGAAGTAAATTGGGTGAATTTTGGGGTTAAAAGGCTTATATAGGGGTCCTAAACATAGAAAAAATGACATAGCTTAGCAACTAATTAATTAGGAAAAGACCCAACTAACCCTGAAAATTAACTGCCAGTTGCCACCGACGGACCCAGTCGACGGACCGTGGTCTGACCTATGGTTCGTCCTGGTGGACCTTCTTTCGTGGTCAGAGATTATGATTTTGGGTATCGAACCACAGACCTCCAATCACGAACCATGGTCTGACCAACGGTCCGTTGGTCAGGCCGTGGTTCTGGGCCCTCAGAACTTACTTGGGGAGGCCAACCATGGACCACACCTACGGTCCGTGGTCCATTTCACGGGCCGTGGTTGGCCGGCGTGGTTTGGCACCTGCAACATCTGCTATTTTGGCCTTTTTGAATATGAGGTGTTACAATATCTACCCCTTGGGACCATTCGTTCTCGAATGAGATTTAAACTGGTTCTAAAAATTTAGGAGAGAAACTAAAAACCCAACCTATCAATGCAATGCATGTAACCAAGGAGGAACTATTGACTCCAAGCTAGGACATCCTCAAAACATCACAAGAGAGGTGAAACTAACTCTATCACCCCATTATGCATGCAATGCACATAAATAAGGAGGAAACATCAACTCCAAGATCAACAAACTCAAATGCATTACAAGGAAGTAGGAACTACATCTAACAACCCAATATGCATGAATTTTTAAAATTACTCATGTTCAAGGAAGAACTTCCTTCTCAAAGCTAAAAGCATGCTCAACACAATCTCATGGAGTCTATATGCAATTCACTCTCAAAAAGCATATCTAAAGCATGTTCATCAATTCATCTGGTGAAGTTCATAGGCAACTCGTATTGAATGCACAACAACTTGAGGAAAAATCAATCATATAAACTCATTTTCTTTCAAAACACAAGTTTTTCATGAACATGCATAACATAAGGAAAGCATGAAGCACATGAAAATACATGACTCTAAAATAAGGTCAAACCAAGAGGAATTCATTACCTCAAGCTAGAGTAGGAGTAAAAGGAGAGAGATGAGGATATCGGGACATCATATCGGCCTCGGCCTCCCAAGTAGCACCTCAACTAACTGATTCCACCACAAAACATTCACGGAACCAAATTCTTTGTTTCTCAACTTCTTGACTTGCCGGTCTAAAATCTCAATCGGCACTTCCTCATAAGAAAGACTTTTATCAACTCCCAACCCTTCTAAGGAAACTATATATGTTGGATCACCAACACATTTCTTCAACATGGAGACATGGAAAATCGGATGCAGCGATTCCAACTCATTTGGCAAATCTAGCTCATAAGCAACCTTACCAACACACCTCAAAATCTAATATGGACCTACATATCGGGGACTAAGCTTCCCTTTCTTACAAAACCTCATTAAACCTTTCATGGGTGAGATTTTCAAGTAAACCCAATCATGAACATCAAACTCAAGATCCCTCCCCCTCACATCGGCATATGACTTTTGCCGACTTTGAGCCAGTTTCAACCTTCCTCTAATAAGTCAAACTTTCTCTATGGCCTTATGTACCAATTCGGGAACTATTAGAACAACTTCCCCACCTCAAACCAAGCGATAGGAGATCTACACCTCCGTCCATATAATGCCTCAAATTGAGCCATATCAATACTCGAGTGATAGCTATTATTATAGGCAAACTCAATCAATGGAAAATGATCATCCACATTACCCTTAAAATCAATCACACAAGCCCTTAAAATATCTTTCAAAGTTTAGATAGTACGCTCCGCTTGCCCATCGGTTTGGGGATGAAAGGCGGTGAAAAGCTTAATTTTTAGTGGCAAGACCCTTTTGGAATGACTTCAAAAATTGAGAAGTGAATTGGGTACCACGATCGAAAATAATGGACAAAGGCACTGCATGCAACCATACCATTTCTCTCAAGTATAACTTAGCATAGTCCTCCGCCGAATAGGAAACCTTGACGGGAAGTAAATGAGCTAATTTCGTCATCCGATCTAGTATCACCCATATAGAGTCATGTTGTCGCCGGGTGCGAGGCAAACCAACAATAAAGTCCATATTCAAGTCTTCCCACTTCCAAGTAGGAATGCTAATTTCTTGGGATAAACCTCCCGGTTTCTAATGCTCAACCTTCACTTGTAGGCAATTTGGACATTTAGCCACAAATCCCGCAATATCCTTCTTCATCCCATTCCACCAATAGACCTCTCGTAAATCACGGTACATTTTAGTGGCTCCCGGGTGAATACAATACCGCGAACTATAGGCTTCTGTCAAGATCTGTTCCCTCAAATCATCAACATTTGGAACATATAAACGACCTTGGTATCTAAGTACCCCATCTCCCCCTTGGGAGAAAGCCTCAACGGATTTCTTAAGCACCGCTTCTTTCAATTCTACCAAAATTGGATCAAGACCTTTCTTGGCTTTCACATCCGCTACAAAAGATGATTCGGAACCATTGTGAATCATAACACCACCTTTGGTAGAGTCCACCAATTTAACACCTAAACGAGCCAATCTATGAACATCTCGAACCAACTTTTTCTTTTGTTCTTCAATATGAACAACACTACCCATTGATAACCAACTAAAAGAATCTGCTATCACATTAACTTCACCTGGGTAATAAAGAACACTCATGTCGTAATCTTTCAATACCTCAAGCCACATTCATTGGCGAAGATTTAAATCGTTTTGATTGAACACATATTGCAAACTCTTGTGGTTTGTAAACACATCCACAGGCACACCATACAAATAATGCCTCAAAATCTTTAAGGCAAAGAAGACTGCCACAAATTCAAGGTCATGGGTAGTATAATTCTTTTCATGAACTTTAAGTTGCCTTGAGGCATAGGCAATCACTTTCCCATTTTGCGTAAGCACAAACCCTAACCCAATTCTCGAAGCATCACAATAAACCACAAAACCATCTGTCCATTCCGATAAGGTAAACATCGGAGTGGAATTAAGTATATCTTTCAACTCTTGAAAGCTCTTTTCACACCCTTCGGACCATATGAACTCAGCCTTCTTTTGAGTCAAAGTCGTCAAAGGAGAGGCAATTGAGGAAAATCCCTCAACAAACCTTCTATAATAACTGGCTAGACTCAAGAAACTTCTAATATCCGAAGGAGTTAGAGGTCTAGGCCAACTCTTGACCGCATCCTTCTTCTTAGGATCTACCTCAATACCCTTGCTAGAAATAATATGACCAAGAAAAGCTACGGACCTCAACCAAAATTCACATTTGCTAAACTTTGCAAAAAGTTGTTGTTCTTTAAGAATTTGCAACACGATTCTTAAATGATCAATATGCTCATCCTGACTCCTTGAGTAGATTAAAATATCATCAATGACCACAATCACAAACATGTCAAGGTATTGTCTAAACACCTTATTCATCAAATCCATAAACAGCGTCGGAGCATTAGTCAACCCAAACAACATTACCAAAAACTCATAATGACCATACCGAGTTTGAAAAGCCGTCTTCGGAATGTCATTCTCTCTCACCCTCAATTGGTGATAACCTGATCGAAGATCAATCTTTGAGAAATAACTTGCACCTTGTAAGTCGTCAAATAAATATCTATCCTTGGAAGAGGAGACTTATTCTTAATAGTCACCTTCTTCAACTAGTAATAGTCAATAAACATATGAAGATAACCATCCTTCTTTATAACGATCAAAACTGGAGCACCCCATGGAGAGGTACTCGGTTTGATGAAACTCTTATCCAACAGATCTTTCAATTGTTCTTTCAACTCCTTTAGTTCTGCCGGAGCCATTCGGTAAAGAGGAATAGAAATAAGTTGCGTATCTGGGAGAAGGTCAATACCAAAGTCTATTTCCCGCTCGGGAGGAACACCAGGTAAGTCATCTGGGAACACTTCGGGAAACTCATTTACAACGGGGACAAACTCAAGAGAAGGGGTTTTAGAATCTAAATCCCTCACCCTAACTAGGCGGTAAATGCAACCCTTCCAACTCATCTTTATAGCTTTAAGACAAGAGACAAATTGACCCTAAGGCATAGAATTTCCACCACTCCACTCTAGGACAGGCTCATTTAAAAACTGAAACTTGACTACACGAGTTCTATAATCAATAGAAGCATAACAAGAGTGCAGCCAATCCATACCTAAGATAACATCAAAATCTAACATATCAAGCTCTACCAAGTCAACAAGAGTAACTCTATGGGACAAGGAAACAGGACACTTTCTATAGACCCTCTTAGCCACAATAGAATCACCAACAGGAGTAGAGACAGAAAAAGGTTCTAACAACACATCATGGAGCACATCAAATCTCATTGCCACATATGGCGTCACAAAAGACAAAGTAGCGCCAGGATCAAGTAAAGCATATACATCTAGTTGAAAAACTTTCAACGAGCTAGAAACCACATAGGGATAACTCTCTCGCTCACCACGAGTCTGAAGTGCATAGAAATGGTTTTTCTTAAGAGCATTGGAACCCGAAACACTAGGAGTAGCTTGATGGCCCTCTCTCCCTTTAGCCGTAAGCACCGAGAAATCCCTCATTTTGTGACCACTTTTTCCACAACAATAACAACCATCTGTGTCGCTAGGCACTTACCATTGTGTTTCCTTCCACACTTAGTACAAGTATACCAAGACAATGAAGATCCACTACCATTACCTCCTTAAGGCTTAGGGTTAGATACCCTATCTTGGTTGAACTTTTGAAGAGCATTAGACGAATCTCGGCTGGAAAATTTTTGTCAAAATCTAGGAAGACCTTGTCCATCAGACATTGCATGAGAGAAATTTCCATCACCGGTCTTAGCCCTCTTTACCTCTCTAGACTTTTCCTTAAGTTTTTGCTCCTCAATTTGTTGTGCATGCACCATGAGACGATAGATGTCCATGTCATGAATGAGCATGGCTGTTCGGCACTCTTTAACTACCATTTTGGACACACCGAAATGAACTTACTCATTCTAGCCCTTAAGTCCAAAACCATTGTTGGAGCATATTTTGACAATTGAGTGAACTTTAGAGCATACTCTCTCACAGTCATACTTCCTTGCCGGAGGTTAATGAACTCAAGCACCTTGGCTTCCCTCATCTCTAGGGGAAAGAACCTATCAAGAAAAGCGGCTATGAACTTCTCCCAATCGAGAGGACCCGAATCTTCAAGTCTCCCTTCTTTTCATTGATTATATCATATTTGAGCCCCTCCATTTAGTTGAATAGCAGCCAACTCCACTTTTTCTACCGGCGTAACTCCCATGATCATCAAAACCTTATAGACCTCATCAATAAACTCTTGAGGATCTTCCTCAACTTTAGAACCATGAAACTCTTGAGGATTCATTCTTGTGAAGTCCCTCACTGCTGAAGCCGCCGTACCCACATTTGGGTTCACGAGAACCGCAATCTCCCTATTGGCTTGGGCATCCACCGTTTGAGCCAACACTTGAAAAGCAGCCCCAAACTCCACATTCGACACTTTCTTGGCCAAAGGATCGACTCGAACTTGAGGAGCTTGGGGAGGATCTTGTTGTCCTCATTCTCCCTCACATTCCTTCTAGCATAAGCTCTTCGGGTAGCCATATCCTGAAGAACATATGATAAGGATTAAGAGGGAGACTTTATAGAGTTAAACTCTATCGCCCGACTTAAGACTAATGAAAGAACTGGAGTTTCCTACTCATCTTGTTGCCTCTCATTCATAAATGTGGCGCACTTCACACTCATGAACAAGACTCTACTAGACGTGGCATAGGAGACAACCTTGGACCATTCTAAACCTTATGCTCTGATACAAAGTTTTTCATGACCCAGGGGTACCCCCTAGATGTAACATGGAGTATAGAACCCCGAAAGACTCCATACAAGCCACTTAGCAGTCATAACATAAAAAAAATAACAATAAGAGTAAAACACTAGTCCAAGTCCAAAATATTTTATAAAGTAAAAGCGGAAGTCTATATACTTTGCTCATCATAACCATCTAATACAATAGAATGAAATTGGGCCTAACCCATACATCATGTTCAAAATTGAAATACATGAAAGAAACTAAGAACAATAACTCCGTCCCCGAAGCATGAGGACTCACCAAAGCTCGGGAAATCACGAACTCAACAACTAGCCATGAGACTGAGAAACTTGTCTATCGGACCCTACATTTGGGAAAAATGTAGGCAACAATATGCGTTAGTACAAACAATGTACCAAGTATGATAGCCATGCATAAAACATTTAAACCATGCTAAAAGGGACATTTTATTTCATGACATGCAATTGACCAAGCTAAAGATGATATAAAACAGTTATAAAACATAAGTCATAAAATCATGGTTTATGCAAGCTAACTTCATCTTTAAAATCTTTGAACTCATGTGAGATACTTCTTGAAGTAACCTTATTTCATTATTACTTGTGAGGAAATTGGCCTTAACCGACATATAGACCATGTGAGCTATAACATGATCCCCCGGTGTCTCCCACACCAAAAAGGGTTGTTCTACTTGCCTAAGGTAGAACCATGAACTTCTAGATTAAGTGAATCCACTAGCTAATCAACCTATGGGGGCACATAGTTTATGGGATAAGGAGATTTCTACTAGAAACCGACTTTTAGTACGGGGGAGATTCTATCTCATGAGATTGCTTTGGAAAAGTGGCCTCTACTATGGGATATCTCATGAGATTCCACTCGCACCAGTACTTCTTGAACAGCTCATCAATAGTGGGCACCGTGTGAAGGCTCCCAGTAAGGACCCGGCGCTCTTCAGTAATAATGCAGGCCATCTTTGGTGTTCATTCAGCATCTTGGCATCATAAGAGATTTGGTACTGGCCCTCGACGCACCACATGTTTGGCTCCGTGGCACTTGGAACTGGCTCGGCTCTGGGTTGTACCGGGTCATCAGAGGAAGAAGTGAAAGTACCGCTGGAACGGGAGCCGAAATGCGACTCAGAGCCGGACTACGACTCTCTTGAAGATAAAGCCCCCTCTTCAGATTAGGGGAAAGTGACCTCGATCTCATCACTAGATGATATCATCTGCCTGGCCCTGTTCTTCTTGGACCGGTGGGCAGTAGGGGAGCCTTGGTAGTCTCCGAGATGTATTCATCCTCACTGACTCATTGATTAAGCATCTCGAAGGGGAAACTTACTAGGAGTTGTCGTTGTTTGAGTAAACGAGAGCTTGTTTTGATACCATGGAACCTCTGGAAGACTCGTTAGTACTTAGAGAACACCAAGAGACCCAAGAAAAATATTTAGAACAAGATTCATACGTAGACAAAAATTAAAAAAAATTCTAGGCAGTAGCTGGTGTTGTGACCCACGGTACGTCGATGGATTGACGGCTCGTAGGTAAGAGGTTGCATTTTTTAGTCTCTGAAGTCGGAACCACGGATGTGCAGAATGGTCTATCGATGGAACGACAGACTGTAGTCCACACCGTGGTTCACTATTTCGCAAATAATTTTGAAAAGGTCAATGACGGACCACGACCTACGGTCCGTCAGTTGTGGTCGTGTACCAAAACTGTGCCACGTATTGAATTCAAACTTCCATACAACATATTTATTTAAACAATCAATCTAAGTCTAAACATGCATTTCAACATATTATTCAATAGTTCATCATCCGTAGGGTTTTGATTTATGTAAAATTCAAAGTTCAACACAACGAAACCATACGTCAAAACTCTCAATTAGACCTATCAAACCCATTTATTCAAATTACAATTAACTACACACTCACGCACCATCGTTCCGAGGGTAGTATCTAAACATATTTTCAACATTTAAACAAGTACTTTACTACCCATGGTCAAGTTCAACTTTGTGACTTCATGAATTAAATAATGATCAAGGAATTCAAAATTATGATGAAGTTGTTTACCTTTCAAGTAAACAAAGTTGGTCAGTGTGTGATCAAGTACAAATGCTCCTAGACATACATTGACACCGAACCCGGACATTGAATGCTTGATGGAAATGGAGGAATTTAAGAGAGAATGGGAGACTTGGGGAGAAAATGGCAGATATGGGATTAGGGATGATTAAAAATGGAATGGGAGGATTATATGGGTCTGATTGGGAAGCTGAGTGGCTGAATTTGGGGTTATCAATCAGTTTGTAACGGTTGGGGGGGAAAGAAGGAAGTGGGGGGTATATTGGAAATAAAGGGTTTTATTTAAATGTGGTCTGGGTTGGGTCATCAGTAACTCTATTTTGGACCCACGGTCCGTGGGTCGACCTACGGTCCGTCGATGGGTCCATGGTCCACTTCAACACTTAGAATTTTTTTAGAAAACATACTTGGGGTCTACGGATGCCATCCACGGTCCGTGGATTGACCGATGGACCGTCGATGGGATCCGTAGACAACTGCATCAGCTTATTTTCTACAGACACGTAGCAAACATTAGGACTTCCTTTTTACATTTTCTGGACACTATTTAGACACAGACTATATTCTTTCTATATCTAGCCAACACTAAAAATATAAATTAAAAAACAACTATCTAAAAAGCTATAATTTGAAGAAAAACTCCTATATCAAAAAGAAACTCCTATAGTTGGCTAGATTGTACATCTTGGGTTGCCTCCCAAGCAGTGCTTGATTTAATGTTGCGGCACGACGGAGACACCTTAGTTACTCAGACTTCACTAAGATCCCAAGCCTCTATCACTTCATTGATACTCTCAGATTTCCCCAAGTAGAATTTTATCCTCCGACCTCTCACTTTGAACCTCGTTCCTTACTTGTTCTCGAGCTCAACCGCTCCATGTGGGAATACTTGAGTTACATTGAATATCCCGGTCCACTTGGACTTGAGCTTGACAGGAAACAAGCACAACCTTGAGTTAAATAAGAGCACAAAATCACCGGCAATGAATTCACGCTTTTCGATCTTCTGATCATGGTACTTCTTCATGTACTTCTTCATGTTCTCCTTATACAAGGCTGAACGCTCATATGCTTTTAGGCGAAACTCATCAAGCTCATTCATGTCATTCAGTCTTTGACACGATGTGGCACCCCAATCCAATTTCAACTTCTTTACCGCTCACAATGCTTTATGCTCTAGCTTTATAGGCAAATGGCAAGATTTTCCATATACAAGTTCGTAGTGGGACATACCTATAGGAGTTTTGAATGCAGTGAGATAAGCCCATAGAGCATCATCAAGCCTCCTCGACCAGTCAGTTTTGTTGGCATTTACAGTCTTTGCAAGAATTTGCTTTATCTCACGATTTGACACTTCAATTTTCCCACTCGACTGCGGATGATACGAGGTTGCTACGTTGTGACGCATACCATACATCTCAAGCAACGCTTTAAACAATTTAGTTCAAAAGTGAGAACCTCCTTCGCTTATGATCGCCCTTAGTGTACCAAATCTGGAGAATTTTTTTTTTCCAGGAATGCGGTGACACTCTTTCCCTCATTGTTTGAAAGTGCAACTGCTTCCACCCATATTGATACGTAGTCGACCGCCACTAAAATGTACTTCATCCCATTTGAACTCACAAAAGGACCCATGAAATCAAGACCCCAATCATCAAAAAGCTCAATCACCGGTATTGGGGTTATAGGTAGTTCTTGCCTTTTCGAAATTCCTCTTTCACGCTGGAAACGATCACAGGATTTGGCAAAATCATGAGCATCTTGGTGGATGGTAGGCAAGTAATACCCACACTACAAAATCTTATGGGCAGTTCGGATACCACTATGGTGCCCACCAATAGGCGCTGAATGACACACCTCTAGAATACTCATCATCTCTAACTCGGGCACACAGCGACGAATAATTCCATCAGCACAAACAAGAAATAAGTAAGGCTCTTCCCAAAAAAAAAATCTTCACATCATACATGAAATTTTTACTTTGGTGGAATGACAAATCCGATGGAACCAAATCACTTGCCAAGTAGTTAGCAAAGTCTGTGAACCAACGAATAAGATCATAAGAAGAAGCCAATATTTGTTAATCAAGGAACACATCATTGATATCAACTCCATCGTCTAACTTGATCATAGCTTCCTCCTCTAGTCTGGGCAAATAATCAGCAACCTGATTTTATGTTCCCTTTCTATCCTTACCCTCAAAATTGAATTCTTGCAGCAAAAGTACCCATCTAATCAACCTTGGTTTTGCATCCTTTTTAGCCATCAGATACTTAAATGCAGAATGGTCAGTATGCACTATGACCTTAGTACCAAGCAAGTAGGACCTAAATTTCTCAAATGTGAAAACCACAACAAGGAGTTCTTGTTCAGTCACAATATAGTTCTTTTGAGCCACATTCAGAGCTTTACTGGCATAGTAAATCGGATGAAGAATTTTCTCTCGCCTCTGTCCTAACACCACACCAAGCACCACCCCACTCGCATCACACATCACTTCGAACGGTTGTCCCCAATCCGGTGATATAATTATAGGTGCCAAAGTTAAATTTTCTTTCAACTCTCCAAATGCTCTCAGACAAGCATCATCAAAATCAAAGTTACACTCCTTTTTGAGTAGCTTGCAGAATGGGTGTGCAATTTTTGAGAAATCTTTTATGAACCTCCAGTAGAAACCTGCATGCCCAAGAAATCTTCGAACACCTTTTACAGAGATAGGTGGTGGAAGGTTTTCTATTACCTCAACTTTGTCTCTATCAACCTCAATACCTTTCTCCAAAATCCGATGACCCAGAACTATACCGTCTTTCACCATAAAGTGACACTTTTCCCAGTTGAGCACAAGATTGCACTCTTCACAACTTTTTAGTACTTCGGCCAGATGCATCAAATTGTAATCAAACGAGTCACCTACAACAGAGAAATCATCCATAAATACCTCTATTGTGTCCTCCACCATATGTGAAAATATCAACATCATACAATGCTGGAAGGTCACTGAAGCATTACACAACCCAAATGGCATCCTTTTGAAGGTGAAAGTCCCATAAGGACAAGTGAAGGTGGTTTTCTCTTGGTCTTCCGGAGCTATGGAGATTTGATTGTAGCCCGAATACCCATCTAGAAAATAATACGAACCGTTACCAGCGAGACGATCTAGCATCTGATCCATGAATGGCATTGGGAAATGGTCTTTTTCAGTCCATGCATTTAACTTGGGGTAGTCAATACACACTCTCTAACCAGTCACTGGCCTCATTGGAACAAGCTCATTTTTTGCATTAGGAACCACAATGATTCCTCCTTTCTTTGGCACACACTGAACTGGGCAAACCCAACTACTATCAGCAATAGGATATATAACTCTAGCATCTAACCACTTAATGATCTCCTTTTTCACAACCTCTTGCATAGGGGGATTAGTCTCCTTTGATGCTCTATACTTGGCATGCTGTCCAACATGAGTTAAATTTTGTGAGAACAAATGCTAGGAGGAATCCCAATAATGTCCGCAATGGTCCATCATATACCCTTCTTAAATCTCTTCAACACCGATATCAAAGTTTCTATTTTCCCTTCACTCAAGTAAGCAGCAATAATAACGGGCAAGGTGCCATTCTGTCCCAAGAATACATACCTCAAGTGAGATGGAAGAACCTTAAGTTCCAGTTTTCGATGCTCATCAACAAATGGTTTTGCAGGTGGAGTGTCTCGATTCTTCATGTCTAATTCCAACTGTTTTGGTTTGAAACGAAACTCAAACCTATCAAGTGCAACAACTAGCTCATCATAGTCATCAATACCATCACGGTAAAAAATCATTATTACAGCAACTAATGCATCAACACCTAACCTCTCTTCAATAGACACATCAGATTCTTGCCCCACACTATGATTTACCACTGATACTGATTTAAGATCACTTTCATGCTTCATAGACCTACAAATGTTGAAAGTTACCTCCTCATTGTTTAATCAAAACTTCATCTTCCCTCTCTCCATATCGACCAAGGCACGCCTAGTAGCAAGAAATGGTCTCCCTAAGATTATGGGAACCTCTAAATCAACCTCACAATCTAGTATCACAAAGTCCTCTGGGAAGTTGAATGACTCTACTTTCACAAGGACATCTTAGAGAATACCAAAGGGCCTCTTTACAGTTCTATCGGCCATGAGTAAACGCATTGCAGTCAGCTTTGGAGCTCCTAAACCCAACTTCTTATAAATGGACAATGGCATCAAATTAATGTTGGCACCCAAATCACACAAAGCTTTAACAAAGTGTAGAATCCCAATGGTACAAGGAATAGTAAAAGCTCCAAGATCTTCTTTCTTCTGCACAAGTGACCTAGTAGCAATAGCACTACAATGTTGCAGCCTCTCATCATTCTCAAAACTGACAGCCCTCTTTTTGGTCACCAACTCTTTCATGAATTAGCATACCCAGGCATTTGTTCAAAATCATCTATCAATGGGACATTTATGGACAGTTGCTTCAACATAGTTATGAACATGCGGTACTTTCCCTCTTCGGTCTTTTTCACCAATCTCTGTGGGAATAGAGGTGGAGGTCTAGGCATGGGAACAACATTTTGGGTCACCTCAGCTTCCTTCTTTGTATCAACATTCGGATCTTCAGTAACTTCAATCTCATCCTCATCTTTTTCTATCAATCCTTCTACCTCAGACGGCATGGGGGATCAATAGCCTGTTTTCCTCCACGAGTAGTGACCGCCATACAATGACCATCATTTTTCAGATTTTGGATGGTGTTGCTATGAAGTGTGCCAGGCTGGGGTGGATTCACAGTAGTGGACATCTGACTAAACAGCTACTCAAGTTGCTTGATTGACACTGCATGGGCATCAACTTTTTGACCGATTCCAGACAAATCATTTCTTATCTCCTTCACATTCTCATCTTTCGCATCAAACCTCTTCATCATATTTTGCATAATATCTTCAATGTGAGTCATACTCTTACCAGCATCTCTATTACCAGGGGGAACATAGGGTCAAACCTTATCATTCCCGTTTCCATAATTGTTTCGGTTGTAATTGTTATCACTATTGTAATTTCCATCTCAGACATAGTTTCCTTCACGGTTGTAGTTGCCATAGTTCCGACCTTAGTATTCTTGACCTTGGCACAAATTATCCCAGTTGGAACCTTGGGCGTTGGTTTGGAAACCCCACATCTCATCATTAACCAAATTTGCATCCTCCTCATAGTAGTACTCCTCAACTGGCGGTGCTGGAGTTCTAGTTAGATAATTGACCGCATTCACCTTTTCGGCATTTCCACTCACATGTTTCAATACCAAGCCAAGTTTTATCCTCATTTGAGCCATCTCTTCACAAATGTCATCATTAGACTGATCTGGCACAGTTTGGACTGTTAACGTGCTCCTACCAGAATTTCCCTTTCTAGTGCTCCATGCCTTATTGTTTGGAAATCCTATCAAGTTTTTCAGCGATCTCCTTGAAAGTGCACTCACCATATGACCCTCTAGCAATAGTATCTAACACAACCATTCCATTGTCATCCTGTCCTCTGTAGAAGTACTCCTTCAGTGACTCATCATCTATGCGGTGATTCAGAACACTCCTCATGAACCAAGTGAACCTATCCCAAGAACTGTTATCGACTTTCTAGGTATTGCAGTGAAGTTATTTAGTTTATCCTTATGATTTAATTTCTTCAACACCGGAAAATACCTTGCTATGAACACCTTATGTAATTGGTCCCGTGTATCGATCGAATTGTATGGCATCTCAGAAAACCACACACCAGCATCACCAGTCAACGACAATGGGAATACTCTCAAACCTATGACATCCATCTCCAACTCTAGTCGTCCTACACAACTCTTACAGACACTTGACTATTTAGCCATGTGAGCATAAGGATCTTCCAAAGCAAACCCACCAAACAACCCACTCGATGTAAGCATCTGTATAAGACTGTTGTTCATAACAAATGTATGTCCTAGAGGTAGAGGAGGGAGAACAATAGGACCATCTGATCCAACCGCATCATAGTCAACCCTGTAGTTATCATGAAACCTCGGTGCAGGCGGATTCTGCACCCTTTCTACATTTCTAATTAGATGACCACGTTGAAGATAAGCTGGCACATTAACAACTCCAGGAGGTTGAAACTTAGTTTCATCTCCTTGACCCTCTCCGATTGAATTTTTATGTACCCCTTGATAAACCATTTTCCTAAAAGTTTTTCTCAATTCAGGATCGTAGGGGGTCAAGGGTTCGCCTCGACTCCATGTACTTGGCATACACTAGAGTACAAACCTGTAGAAAACAAAAACAAAACAAAAACATAAAATCAGGAAATACTTGACTAAAGTTCAACAATGTTGTTAGTTTAATCTAAAAGTCATATTCCCCGGCAGTGGCGCCAAAATTTGTTACGCCCAAAATACACCTCCCTAAAAAAGTATAAGTGGTCGTTGCCAAATAAAGAACCCAACAAGTAGGTTGGGGTGGATCCCACAAGGAATATGGTTCAGATTTCAACGTAACTCACAATTATCTCTTTTTAGTCAAACTATTTCCGAGGTAAGTTAACAGGGGGCTTTTGTAACTAAAATAACAAATTGTTGATTCAAACGATTAAGTAACAAGTAAACAAGATTCACAATTTGAGATATCAATATAAGATGGAAACTAGGGGATATGTGTTCCCCACAAGCTCTTAGCACAGTAATCCTAATAATAGTAATTATGTCCTAGTGTTTGACATGTAAGGCCGATAAGTTATGTATCCCTAAGTGATTGATAATCATCTAGGAACTTTCACTCGCCACTTGATAAATCTACGAATGTGTGTTTTACTAACCCTTAACTTTAACCCAGATTAGTCATTGTGTCAATTTAGTTGTGTTTTCACCCTCACTTCAATTGATTAAAGTCAGACTATTAGATAGCAGGAAATCCTTAACTAAATCTCTGTTGTTTAATCTTTTTCTCATTCATCACCCCCTTGGTAAGGCAAGTAGGAACGAGGCGAGTTCTAACGTTGCGCACCGCTAGAAAGACTTCTAAATGAAAAGATTAACAATACATGCATAAACACTATTCAAGAATTACCTAGTTATTATTCATACTTTGTTAAATGCTCATGGTTCCTAAAACCCTAGTTGTGGATTTAGCTACTCATGCTTGAGAGTTCACAATTCATAATTAGGTTAAAAGAAATCATGTACTTACAATTAGAATAGATGAAAGCTGAAATCTTGAATTGAAATTCAAAGTGAAAATGCATAAACCAACTTTCGGAAATTAAATTGCTAAGAGTTTGCACAATAATTCCAAAAGACCAAAACAAAAGTTTACAATAATGTCTAACTACTAAAAATGGAAATAACAACTAATATTTATAGTAAACAAATCCTACACCAAGTAGGAAACAAAATAAGGAAATAACAGCTCAGACGCGGTTTAAATCGATGACATGACCTACGAACCATGGGAAACCTACGGTCTGTGGTCTCCATTGGTGGATAAGCACTTAGAAAATATTTCAGGGCCTTCAGATGACGATTGGACCTACGGTCCGTCACTTGCCTCCGTGGTTCAAGTACTGGAACTTCAACTCTCTAATCACCAACGACGGATGTGCAGGTCGGTCTGTCATTCAATCTACGGGGCGTCGTTGGCCTCTGTTATTCTACACTTGGTCAGACTTCCTTGAACCTTTATCTATGGTACAACACCTACGGCCCATCACTGGACTTACGGTCCGTGGTTGGCTCTGTCACTAGCCACATTTGCAATTTTTAGCTCTTATCTCAATCAACTGCATCCGAACTTATTTCCTGCAATATTACACAGAAACCATCATATCTTATAACAAAATGCTCAAGACTCGCACAAATTTCAATTGAAATGCATCAAAAATACCATAAATTCACGGTATATCATTACCCTCTCAACGGAAGTTCCTTCTGACTTTATCAGCTGCTTCAAGACCTTGCCGGGCAATGGGAATAGTGACATGAGATACGTAGGGATACTAACCATGACACTATTGATGAGAGTTAGTCTACCACCCATAGAAAGAAATTTCCTCTGCCAAGTAGCCAGTCTTTTCTCCACCTTCTCGATAACACTGCTCCAAATATCAATGGACTTATATTTTTTCCCCAAAGGGAGACCTAAGTAGGTTATCAGGAAAGACTGGTTAGTTTGGAATGAAATGAGCTCAATTGGATCAGAGTGGATAATGAAGATTCATATAGCTAACCCAACTAGTTTGGGATTGTGGCGTAGTTGATTGACTGATCATTAATATTTGTTTGAATGATTGTGAACTACTCAGCTAAGTTGTTGGTGGGATTGTGGCGTAATTATTATATGCTATCTTGATCTTGTAGACTTTGACTATGCTGGTAGTTAGTCTCATACTTGTTGCATTAATCACTAAATAAGTATGAGAATTTCTTTTTTATTAGACTAATAAGCTGATTAGTGCTGAAGTTGTCCATGATAATGTAGGTTTCATGTAAATCTTATAAGTATTAAGTTTTTGTTGCTTCACCTTTATTAGTTTCTGAAACTTGAGCTTCTTAGATTGACTAGAAGGGATTCTATCTTTTAGTAGTATTAAACCCTTAGTTAACATAGAATTCATCCTTTTCCAGATAACAAATTGAAGACTTCTCTTTGTCTAAAGGAAAATCAGACCAATTGAGGGTTTCTCTTTGCACAACTTTCGGACGAATTTCAAATTTTGAAGGGTTTCTACATTATCAGTTAAATCATATGAAATTGGTATTGTTTTCTTTACCTCGATAAACTTTTGTATCCTATATCCCAAAGGTTTTTGTCTTATCATGTAAAACGACAAAATTATGTATCAAAATTGATGAACTTTTTGTATCTAAAAGAGCTTTTATGTTATCAAGAAAGACTCAAAATGAATCATCTCTTTGTTCAGAAGGAATAGAAGTGATTAAATCAGGGTTAACGGGACAACTCTCTTGGTTATCTTTAACGAAGAGAGTTTTGAACTGAAAAATTATGGTAATTTGAACAAGTTTTTAGCATTTATTCTACCTAACCACTGTAAATTGGTTAGTTTACTGAATGAACGAGTATCATTTTTTAAACCACTAATATTAGTTGAATGAGAAGAAAATGGTGTTTTAATTTTATTTTGATTGATTGTATGTTTACAAAATGTTTACAGAATAAAATGTGTCTGCAACCCTTATAAACTAGTAAAGATATGTATTACTGAAGTTGTTGAGCTTGTCTAAAAAAAGGAGCACTTAAAATCTGATTCAACTTGCCTAGTTTAGATCATGATAAAAGTTTGCCTTCCTAATTTCAGAACATGAAAGGCTACATATCACTTGTAGTAAGATTAGTGATGTTGTTTAAAACCATGTTTCAAGTAAACCTTATCACACGACTCTGTTAACCCTTGAATACTTCCAGTGTCTTGAAAAATTTCATAACTTCTTCTTATTCACAGTCCTTCTATAAGTAAAATATCACCCTTGAGGATACCAGATTTTAGCTAATTTTGCTTAAGGTCAGGGATAACTTAGAATTAAATAAACTCTATGAAGCTTTAAGCTTTTTAATGTGATCGACTATCTATTATAGGATCATTGTAGTGTTTTCTTGAATGGTTAAACATAGTACTAGATGTTTGATACTTTTCTGACTGTGTGTGCACAAGAAGGAGATTTTAAAATTTTGGACATAATTTTAAACAACTCTAAAGGGTTTCACACTATATTGTACTATTGGTCTTCTAAAAAATGTGTTTGAACTTCTTTGAGATGTTGCTTTTAATCTGAACCTGCTTCTTGATAGAATTTCATAATCTGAATTAGTTCATTTAAATTCGTTAATTGGTTAGGATATATTTGTGGGCATTAGTTCTTTGCTTAAATGAAGTCCTATGTTGTTTCAACAGTTTAACACTTTGTTAGTTTTGCTTCAGCCAGAATCATCCTCGACATCTCATCTCGCTTCATTGACTCTTTGGTAGGTAGGCTTTGTACATTTCTTCAAGTTTCAATATTTACTAGAAACAATATCTCTATTCTCTGAAGATACAGTTTAAGAGACAACAAAAGTAAGCTAAAGCTTGACCATGCTTAGGATTGTGTTTTATTTTTTTTAATATGTTGAATTCTCTATGATTCTTATATTCTTAAAATGGTTTGATTGTAAAACTTTTTTTATTTTGTTAAAACTTCTATTTGAGTAAGGTTGTTAATTTTTTTTGTTAGACAACAGTTGAAGTAAATTAAGTAAAGGAAAGTAGAATGAGCTACCAATTAAGGAAACTTTTATTTATTTTTTCTTTGAAAGTAGTTCATTGAAAAAATACTTTTAACCTAATATAACATAGCAGGCATGTGAATCCATTATAATAAATAACATTGCATTTGTTTTCTCCTCTATTATAAGATAGTGATATCTATCTGCCACCAATCAAACACTGTTTTCCCTGTTCTTAGTCTTCTTGAGTTCATAGTTGTTGTGCTCACCTTAAGCTTGGTTTGTTTATTTGTTAAAACAATGAGCTTGTTCTCTCTATCTGTTATAGTAGTGTTCTTGTTTTTGTTTATGGGTTTTGAAGGTGTCAAAGAAATTACTCCATTGTTCTTGTGCTTCTTTTCTAAGTTTAGATTGATCAGTTCTCACTCATATCAGTAGGTGTAGATTTATTCAATCTTGGTAGGGTCGTTTTGTGTTGTGAATGATCTCTTTCTATACGAGACATATATTTTTTTTATTCTCACACTGAATTTGTATTTGATTCATGTCGTTTTGTGTTTTTCAGAGATGTGGATACTGTTTCATTTGTTAAGGGTGAGATTGTGCCAAGTATCACTTAGCTTGACATAATAAGCCTCAAATGAGTTTGTATTATCTCTTTCGGGTTGTGATATGCATAAGTGTCTGTTCTCTATTGACAAATGAATCTACCTTTTTCTTTACTGCTTGTGACCTCTATAAGCTTCATTTTTCTTTAAGTTTTGATAAAATGACATTTGACATGAAATTTTGCCTTTTAATGTGGATTAGTAGCTTATGTTGTCTTAGGAAGGCACTGCCTTCAAGATTTATTAGCTTTTCAAGTGATTCTTTGTTTGTTTTAGATGTCTCTTGTCTTTAAAATGTAGAAATTTATAAAGAGTTGTCTTCCAGTAATCCATTTATGCCTAAGGGAAAAGTTTCAGTCAATTGGCTTTTGATTTGGTAGTTTAGATTTGTATTAAATAAGCATGTGAGAAACTGTTGATAAAAGTGTGCATTAATGTGTTTGGCCTGTTTCTTTATTGTTATGGATTGGGTTGGCTTTATTTGAAAGTTCATCTTCATGAACAGAGGTTAATCTATTTCTTTTATTTTCATGTGACCTTGGTGAGTTATTTTAACTCCATTACCCTCATCTTTTCATTCTGAGTGGGCCACGGAGGCATGATATATCGAGTTCCCCAAATATCTGCCACCATTCAAGCATATCATGTCACTGACTAATCAACAGACAACCAGAAATTCCTAAAATTTATAGCTATATTCTACTTTGACTGGATATGGAGTTGGCCAAATGTAGTTTGTTAGTGATCATTTAAGTGTTTTGTTCTTTTCTCCCAGATTTATTATTCATATTTGCTGAAAGAGTCTTGGAATACATCTAGAACTAGGATTTTATAGTTTTTGTAACAATAGTTGATTGGAAAATGAATTTTGTTGTAGTTACTTACTGTGACATCTTATTAGCATATGAAATACATGTTTTAATAGCAACTAAGAGTCCTATTTTTCATAACAGAACCACTAACTTATAATTTTATTTTGAATTTGCAGGAAAATGCCATTAATTGAATTTGAATGGTGGCCAGAAGTAAACTCGATCAATTGTAGTGAACGATGAAGAGTTTTTGTACTATTGTCATATATGTTTGAATGCATTTGATTTTTTTGGAATTTATTGATAGTAGAGATCATTAAGCAATTGCTTTCTAAGTATTGGTTGTACAAGACATGTTTCGTGAAGTTTATTTGAAATATATACCTTTGACTTATTTATTAGCTAATTTTGTGCTTTAGATCACTTATATATTTAATTATGTGATTATTGAATATATTCAAATAAAAATTATTATTCTTAAAAATAAAAAATTGTGGCTACAAAAATTCTACACAACATTGCCACACTTCAAAAGTGTTGCTACAGGGACGTCCAATGTGTGGCGTATTGATTACAAATTTCATCTTGTACATAAGAAAAGTTACACTTTATAAGTGTTGTTCTAGATGAGATATAAAAGGCGACACTTTTTAAGTGTTGCCAATAACAAAGCAAAGCCA